>CAUYSK010086300.1:0-22369 GCA_963575035.1 Avahi laniger | reverse complement strand
CACAAAGAGTGCAATGTGCACCACGCAATGGGATGGACATATTTGAAACCTGGACTGAGGGGGGGAGGGGGGGCAAGGGCAACACACGTAACCTAAACATCTGTACCCTCATATTATGCTGAAATAAAAAAAAAAAAAAATGAATCAGCAATACTTACCTGGCAATAGAGATACCATGATCAAAAAAGTGGTTTTCTCAGGGCAAGGCTTATCCATTGCACTCTGGATGTGCTGACCCTTGTGATTTCCCCAAATGTGGGAAACTCAACTGCACAATTTGTGGTAGTGCAGGACTGTGTTCACGCTCTCTCCTGAGCGGGGGAGGAAAATGAATTGGCCAGGTTTGCAAAGATCTTATGGAGAAGACTTTACTGGTTTCCTGACTTTATTAAGTAAGTGTAAACTGACAAAATGTTATTAAGAAATACTGACTTAAGAAAAATAGCATTCCTTCTTATTTAAAAAAATCAATTTTCATCATTTTCAAATCAAAAGAAAAAAATCCCTGAGACCTTTCTGCGAATTGCTGCTAAGACAAGTTTAAGAAATGGGTGAAAGCACAACTACTAGCAGAAAGTATTGATCTGAATGTTTTCTACATCTTTTGTATCTCCTGTGTGGTCTGGGGCACATTGCCATTTAAATGTCTGTTTGCTGGCTGGATGAATGATACTTGTGACCCACTCTTAGAGACTGGATAGGCGGTCTTGACAATAATGCCTTTCCTCTGTATCCACCTCCCTTATTTCAGCTCCACTAATGTTTGTAGCAGATGGCCTCTCCCCAGCAGCAGAGTCCCACCCAGTGTAGCCCTCACCACTCCTGGAGGCCAGGGCAGAGTTCTAATGTGGTTGCCCCCTCCGTAGACTTCCATGAGAGTGGTACGTGGGCATTGCCCTAGTACCTTGTGCTCAGCCTGTGGGGGGAGGGGTATTTATGTCTTTTGGATCTGCTCCCTCTGGTGTTACTAGTCTGAATCTTTTCCTTTCTGGAACCTGGACGTTTTTCTATACTTTGTTTCCTGCTCACTGTGTGCCTTTCTAGCTGCAACAGGAAGGTGCCAGGGCTGTAACCATGAAGTAATTCATTCAACCCCTCCCAGCCTCAGTTTCCTTATCTACACAGTGAGGCACTTGGAATAGATGACCTTTAAGTTCCTTCCAGTTCTAAAATTACAGAGATGCCAATGCTTATTAAGTAACACGTGAGGTGCTACACAACCAAACAGGAATGGACAGAGGCATCCTTCCTGTTTTTGAAAGCTTGGAGTCTGAATCATTACTTCCTCATTATGGAAATGCAGTGAGGTATTTTTTGTTTGTTTTTATTTGGGCTTTGTTTATTTATCCTTAATAATAAACAGCTACCATTTATTGAGTGCCTACAATATGATAAGCACTCTGCTTTAGATGTGTGATTATCTTAATCTTCAAAGCAATCTTTTAAAGTCAATAGTAATTTTGTTATTATCCCCATTTTACAAATGAAACTGAGGCACAGAGGGGATAAGTAATTTATCCAACATTATACAGCTGATAAGTGACGGAGCTAGAATTTGAATTCAAATTTTTCTAACTCTAAAACCCGTAAGTCACTGTACCTCAAAAAAAGCAAAATTATGCTCCATGATTACTTGTTAAACATGGAAATTCCAATAGAATACAGGATAATGTATCGTAGGTAGTGTGGTTTGGTAATAGAACATAGGCCTAGAATTCACAAAAATTATAACGCTTTTACTTACCAGCTTTTCAACCGTAGGCAAGAACCTTAAACTGAGCCTTTATCTTTTTAAAAAAATAACAATATCTACTCCACCTACCTTGCAACGTTTTCGAGAGTATATACGTACATATGCACACACACACATACACATAAGTGCTCTGTAAACCATGAAGCCCCGTAGAAGTACAGGGTGATGTTATTTCTTGTGATTCCACTTTCTCTTCCTTTATTGGTATATCAGTTATACTTCTGTTTTTACTTTTTTTAGTAGTTGTCCTAGAATTTGCAATATACATTTGCAACTATTCGACTTTCAAATAGCACTATACCACTTAACAGGTAGTGCAAATACTTTATAATAACAAAATATTTCTAATTCTTCCCTCCAGTCCCTTGTATCATTGCTGTCATTCATTTCATTTACATGTAAACTATAATCATTGAATAAATTGTTGCTATTATTATTTTGAACAAACTTCTTATCTGTTAAATCGATTAAAAATAAGAAAAATAAGAGTTTTCATTTTACCTTCACTTATTCCTTCTCTATTGCTCTTCCTTCCTCTCCGAGCTGTATCATTTTCCTCCTCTCTGAAGAATTTCTTTTAACATTTTTGCAAGGCAAGTCTACCGGCAAATTCCCTCAATTTTTGTTTATTTGAAAAAGTCTTTATTTCTCCTTCACTTTCAAAGGATAATTTCACAGGATACAGAATTCTAGGTTGGTGAGTTTTTCTCTCAACACTTTAAATGTTTCACTCCACTCTCTTCTTACTTGTATGACTTCTGAGAAGTCAAGTATAATTCTTTGCTTCTCTTTTAGGTAAGGTGCCTTTCTTGTCTGGCTTTGTTCAAGATTTTTTTCTTTATCTTTGGATGTTCTGGTATATTTCAAAATGGCAACTTTTCCCCTTCTCCTTCCAGAAGCATAAAAGGATTTTTCTCTGTGAGTGCCAGAACCTGGTAAAGCTCCTAGAGGTAAAACCCATAAAAGTGTGGGGACCCTCTATGATGCCCCCCAACCCAGAGTTTTAAACCCCGATACTTGTCCACACTGAGTCTCAGTAATTCTGCAATTGCAATTTATATTTTCCTATGGAGCACTGGTTCTTTCAAAGGTTTCTGCTCCCGTATGTTATGATTCTCTCTGTATCTGCCTATCTTCTTTCCAATTCCAGAGGAAGTAGTTTTCCCTGTGACCTCACTTCTCTAACAAATCTAAGAAGAGCTGTTGATTTTTCAGTTTGTTCAGTTTTTTTACTTGTCATTAGGATGGAATGATGACTTCCAAGCTCCTTATATGGGCTGGAAACCAGAAGTCTTCTTATATTACATATGCATTTAATTCAGTCTGTTTGTGTATCTTACTCTGTATCCGTGCAGGGTAGAGTTTAGGTTGTAAATTGCTGAAACACTAGATTCATGGTTTTTGACAACCTGGGGAAGACTCGAGGTAGTAAACTAAAGCAAGTGTTTAAAAATGGCCTTTTGAGACTTCTGGTTCCATCAAGATGGAGTAGTTCTATTCCTGCCAGCTCCTCCCCCTAAACCTAGACATAACACAAAAAACAAGCATAGGAAGACTTTAAAAGGTGGAAAGAAGTTGGAGTGCCTGCGGAGCTCAGGACTTGAGGAATGACATATGGTAAATTACCTGGTTTTCTTATTTTCTCCCAAATTCCAGACAGCACTGCAAAAGTCTCTAACTCAGTATCACGAACAGGCATAGACAAAACAAAGATCCATAAAATGCCTATTTTCTGTAGCCAAAGAATGGAAAAAAGAGGGGCCTAACAACAGAAAACTTTATTGTCAATACCTGCCTTAGTCCAGCTGAACACTGATGGAAAAACTGCAAGCTCCACCCCACTACCCAGCACAGTTCCAGCAGAGCCAATGAGGAAGTTGATCTTCCAGCCCACCCCCTAAACATGGAAGTGGGAGGCAACTCTCCAGTTCCCTGGTGGATGGTTTTGGCAGGCTTGACTGGGGAGCTGACCTTTCATCCCCTGCCTGATAGAAGCAAGCAGTGCTCTGCTCCAGTTCCGCTAGATGGTAGTGTCAACAGATTAAGCAAGACTTATACCCCTAATCAGAGGCAATGAGGTGATAGGAGTTGGTCCCCCACTTCCACTGGGAAGTTGTCAGTGGGGCAAGAGGACAGCTGAACTTCCATCCCACCATTTGCAGCAAGGCCGTGTGAGTCAGTGCTTCAGTTTTGCCAAGGTGGTGTCAATGGGGCATACACACCCCGAGGCCCATATGCTAAATCTCAACAAGGGCACTGCCTGCTAAAAAAAGAAGATTAAATAAGATCAAGAGCCTCATAATGTGCTATCCAAAATGTTCAGGATACAATAAAATATCATTCATTCAAGCGCTAGGAAAATGACAACATGAATGAGAACAGCAATCAACAGCTATCAAATGATGAGATAAGTCAAATATTGGAGTTATCTAACAATGATATTAAAATATCATCATAAAAATGTTTAACAATCATTTATACATTCTCTTGAAACAAAAATAAAAAATTCAGCAAAGAAATATAAATTATCAAAAGAACTAGATGAAAATTATAGAACTGAACACTGAAAAGTAAATAAGCAAAATAAAAAACTTGCTATATGGATTCAACAGTAGAGTGAAGATAATATAGGATAGAATCAGTGGCTGTGAGGACACACCAGTAGAACTTACCCAATCTGAACAACAGAGAGAAAATAGGGAAAAAATTAGCAGAGTCTCAAGGATCTGTGGGATATTTTTTAAAAGTATTCAAGGAAAGAGTAGCTGAAAATTTCCCTAACTCGACAAAAGATATGAACCTACAGATTCAAGAAGCTGAATAGGATAAACCCAAAGAAATCTATGCGAATACATGTGCTAATTAAACTTCTGAAAACTGATGATAAAAAATATATAGAAAACAGCCAGAGAGAAATGATGCATTACTTATGGGGAAAACCAATTTGAATGAGAGCAAATTTTTCACTAGAAACCATGGACACCAGAAGGAAGTGGCATGACAATCTTCAAGTATCTACAAAAATAATTGTCAACCCAGAATCATATGTCCAGTGAAAATTTCCTCAAGTAAAGGGAAATCAAGCCATCTCAGATAAAGGAAAGGTAAGAGAATTTGTCACTAGCAGACATACCAAAAAGGATATCTAAAGAAAGTTTCCAAATAAAAAGGAAATGATAAAAGAAGGAAACTTAGAACATCGGAAAGAAAGACCATAACAAGAATATGGGTATCTACAACAGACCTTTCTCCTTCTCTTGAGTTTTAAAAATTTCTAAATTGACAGCAGAAGCAAAAATTATAACACTGATATGGTTCTAAATGTATATAGAGAAAACATTTAAAACAATTATAAACAGGGAGGATAATGATGTAAAGGGAGGTAAGATTTCTATACTTATCTTCAACTGGTAAAATGATGATACCAGTAGACTGTGATATATCTATGTCTATGCAAAGAGGTACAATAAAAACAACACTATAGATAAAGGGAAATGGGGAGTTATTGTTTAATGGGTATAGTGTATCTGTTTGGGATGATGAAAAGCTTCTGGAAATGGATAGTGGTGATGATTGCACAAGTAACCCATAAGATGGCAGGAAAAAGAAACCAAATAAGTGAAACCAAAGATAACACACAAAAATAAAAATAAAATAGCATATGTAAGCTCTGATATATAAATAATTACATTAAATGTAAATGTACATTTACAAACATACCAATTAAAAGATAAGATTGACAGAGTGGATTAAAAGTCAGGTGCCATGACATGTGCCTGTAATCTCAGCTATTCAGGAGGCTAAGGCAGGAGGATTACTTGGGCCCACAAGTACAAGACTAGCCTGGGCAGCATAGTGAGACCCTGTCTCAAAAAAAAAAAATGATGCAACTCTGTGATGTTTACAATAAGCTCATTTCAAATATAATGATACAAATAAGGTTGAATGTAAAAAGATATAAAAATAAGCTGGGCATGGTAGTGCACACCTGTAGTCCCAGCTATTCAGGCGGCTGAGGCAGGAGGATCCCTTGAGCCCAGGAGTTGGAGGCTGCAATGAACTATTATGATGCCACTGCACTCTAACCCAGGGAAGAGAACAAGACAGTGTCTCAAAAATAAATAAATAGAAAGAATGAAAGCAGAAGTGGCAATATATCACATAAAGAAGACATCAGAGCAAAGAAAATTACCAGAGACAGAAATGAACATTTATATAATGATTAGAGGATCAGTCCACCAAGAAGACATAGCAATTCAAAATATTTATGCACTAGAAAACAGAGCTGCAAAATATGTGAAACAAAAAACTGATAGAACTGGAGGAAGAAATAGATCAATTCAAGATTATGGTTGGAGACATCAACCCCCGTCTATCAACAATTGATAGAACAAGTAGACAAAAAATCAGCAAGGATGTAGAAGAACTCAACATCACCACCAACCAACAGGATCTAATCAATATTTACAGAATACTCCACCCAATAACAGTAGAATACACATTCTTTTTAAGTACCCATGGAACATATACCAGGATAAATCACATCATATGTCATAAAAGAAACCTCAACAAATTTAAAAGAATTGAAATCATACCAAATATGTTCTCTGAGCACAGTGGAATCAAACGAGAAACAAATAGCAGGAAGATAAGAGGAAAATCTCCAAACACTTGAGAACTAAAGAACGCATTTCTAAATAATCCATGGGTCAAGGAGAAAGTCTCACTGCAAGACACGAGAAAAAGAAGAGCAAAATAAACCAAAGCAAGCAGAAGAAAGGAAATAATAAAGAAATTGATGAAATTGAAAAGAAAAAAAAATACAAAAAATCAGTAAAACAAAATTAACAAGTCTCTAGCAAGACTGACAACAAATACAACAGAGAAGACACTAATTACCAGTATCAGAAATGAAACAAGATATAACTACAGACTCTGCAGACATCAAAGAATAATAAGGAAATACTACTACAACTATATACATATAAATTCAACAACTTAGATTAAATGAACCAGATGGTGAAAAACACAAATTACCACAACTCATTCAATATGAAATAGATCATTTGAATAGCCCTATAGCTATTAAGGCAATTGAATTCATAATTTTAAAACTCTCAAAGAAAAAACCTCCAGTCTCAGATGGTTTTACTGGAAAATTATGCCAAAATTTTAAAGAAGGATTAACACCAATTCTGTACAATCTCTTCCAGAAAATATGAGAGGAGAGAATGTTTCCCAATTCATTTTATGAAGCTAGTATTACCCACATACCAAAATCAGACAAAGACTGTACGCCAAAACTATAGACCAGTATCTCTCATGAACTTAGCTGCAAAAATACTCATGAAATAGCAAATGGATTCTAGCAATATACAAAAGAATTATATACTATGACCTAGTGGAGTTCATTCTAAATAAATGGAGAAATATACCATGTTCATGAATTGGAAAACTCAGTATAGTAAAGATGTCAGTTCTCCCCAAATTGATCACCATAGGTTTAACTCAATTCTGATCAAAATTTCAACAAGATTTTTTGTAACAAGGTGTTTCGTAACATAGACAGGCTTTTTGTAAAATTTATATGGAAAGGTACAGGCCATAGAATAGCTAAACCAACTTTTAAAAAGAAGAATAAAGTAGGAAGAATCATTCTAGTCTTAATACACTTAATATAATATAGCTACAGTAACCAAGACTGTGTGGTATTGGCACAGGCGTAAACATAGATCAATGGAACAGAATGTAGAGAACCCGGAGATAGACCCATACAAATATGCACAAGTGGTTTCTGAAAAAGATGCAAAAGTAATTCACTAGAGGAAGAATAGCCTTTCAACAAATGATGCTAGAATGCTAGAATAATTGGACATTCATAAGCCAAAAAGAAAGAACCTCAACCTAAGTCTCACACTTTTTATAAAAATTATAATAACTCACAATGTATGAATTAAATATAAAACAGGAATGTAAAATGTAAAAACTTTTAAAATAGGTGAAAATCTTTGGGACCTAGGGCTAGACAAAGAATTCTTAGATTTGACATCAAAAGTACAACCCATAAGATGAAAAATTGATTATCTGAACCTCATCAAAATTAAAATCTTTTGCTTTGCAAAAGATCCTGTGAAGAAGATGGAAAAAACAAACTACAGACTGAGAGAATATCTTTGCCAACAATGTATCTGACAATAAATAAAGAACTCTCAAAACTTAACAGTAAAAAAAAAATCCGATCAGAAAAAGACAAGGGCATGAACATACATTTCACTAAACAGGCTATACGGATGGTAAATAAGCACATGGAAAGATGGCCAACAATTATTGGTTATTAGCAAAATACAAATTTAAACCCAATTAGTTATTACTGCACACCTATCAGGATGGCTAAAATAAGATATAGTGATATGCCAAATGCTGCTGAGGATGCAGAGAACTTGGGATCACTCATACATTGCTGGTGGGAGTATAAAATGATACATCCACTCTCGAATAAAGCATGTTAATTTTTTACAAAACTAAACATGCACCCAATAATTACACTCTTGGGCATTTATTCCAGAAAAATTAAAACTTATGGCTGGGCATGGAGGCTCACGCCTGTAATTCTAGCACTGTGGGAGGCCAAGGTGGGAGGATTGCTTGAGCTCAGGAGTTTGAGACTAGCCTGAGCAAGAGTGAGACCCTGTCTCTACTAAAATTAGAAAAATTAGCCAGGCTTGGTGGTGTGTGCCTGTAGTCCCAGCTACTTGGGAGGCTGAAGCAGGAAAATCGCTTGAGCCCAGGAGTTTGAGGTTCCAGTGCACTATGATGATGTCACAACACTCTAGCCGGGGCAACACAATGAGACTCTTGTCTCGGAAAAAAAAAAAGGCATGTGCTATTATATTAATACACACAACAACATGAATGAATCACAAAGGAATTATGCTAAGTGAAAAAGTTTTAAAAGATTCTTTTTATATAGCATTCTTGAAATGACAAAGCCATAGAGACGGAGAACAGATTAATGATTGCCAGGAATTAGGGACAATAGGAGGAGTGGAGGTGGCTGTGGCTACAAAAGCATGGCATGAGGGACCCTTGTGATGGAACTGTTCTGTATCTTGATTGTGATGGTCACATGATTCTACACACATGAATAAAATTACATAGAAATAAACACACAAACTAATGCATATAAAACTGATTTTGATGGATTATATCAATGTTAATTTCTGGGGTGTGGTAATGTGCTGTAGTTACACAAGATGTTATCATTGAGGGAAGCTGGGTGAAGGGTATGTGGGTTCTCTGCATTATTTCCTACAACTGCATGTGAATCTACAACTATCTCAAAACATTTTTAATGGACTTTCGAGGATAATTATGATAACGAGGGAAAAGCCAACCACTCTTTCATGTCCCTAATTATTAATATTATATCTCTAGCCTCTTTTCTCTGTTTTTAGTGTTGCCTGTTTTAATTTTTCTAGTGAAAAATTAAAATTTTTTTATTTTAATTTAATTTTAATTAATTAAAAATGTTCTATCATATAATCAATGGGATATTTGGATCAGATGCAAGATTATTTAAAGTTACATTTAAATATAGAAACTTGATTATAGTTCTCAAAAATTATGACTGATCTTCCCCATAGTCCCAAGGGCAGTGGACAGCATTATGGTTGTTGGGCACTCCCAGTGGACAGCACGTGGGCAGTGTGTAAACACTGTGCTTCTGTTGCTACAAGAGACAGACGTTTCCATTACTAATCTTCTAAGGCACCTCATGTGTTAAAAACAAATCAGGTGATTTTTCTGCTTAGCTAATTCTGAGCCTCTGTCATTGCCCTGGTTCAGAATCAAGTATTACATTTTACTTTAAAAGGGTAATGGCTTACTAGGATTCAGAGTGTTTAGCAATAGAAATGAATATCAAATATGAAGATTAGAGTAACTGATTACAACATTTATTTTATTTTATTTTATGTTTTTTTTTTGAGACAGAGTCTCGCTCTGTTGCTTGGACTAGAGAGAGTGCCATGGGGTCAGCCTAGCTCACAGCAACCTCGAACTCCTGGGCTCAAGCCATCCTCCTGCCTCAGCCTCCTGAGTAGCTGGGACTACAGGCATGTGCCACCATGCTCAGCTAATTTTTCTATATATTTTTAGTTGTCCAGCTAATTTCTTTCTACTTTTTTAGTAGAGATGGGGTCTCGCTCTTGCTCAGACTGGTCTTGAACTCCTGAGCTCAAACGATCCACCCACCTCGGCCTCCCAGAGTGCTAGGATTACAGGCGTGAGCCACCGCACCCGGCCATGATTGCAAACATTTCAAAGGAATGGTAGCATATGTCTTTGGCAAGTACAATGCTGATCTATGCCCCATACCTTAGCATATGCTGTTCCATCTTCCCAGAATGCTGTTCCATCTTTCACATCCTGCTTAGGTGTCTGTGAATCCTTCTGACACCTTTATCTTACAGTCATAGTCATTCTGCATGCTGTACTACTTCTATAAAGTATACATACTTCTATTGTGGTATATGAATGGAAAGAGACAGTACAATATAACAATTAAGAACTTGAACTCTGGTACCAAACTGAGTCTGAGTCTCAGCTCCACTAACTGATCATGAACAGGTTATTTAACCTCTTCTTGCCTTAATTTCCTCATCTGTAAAATGGCAATAGTAATAATATTTATCTTATAAAGTTGTAAAGATTAAATGATTAATGATTAATTAAATGTAAGATGCCTAGAAAATTACCTGGCATATAGTAAACACTTTATGCATTAGCTATTATTTTTACTTATATGCTTATTCCACTTAATTAGACTATAAGCTACTTAAGGGTGATGTGAATTATTTACTGCTCCAAATTACTCAGATTACTCCCAGACTTAATGACTTATCAAATGTTATCTCACAGTTTCTGTGGGTCAGGAATCCAGGAACACTTAGCTGGGTCACTCACAGGCTACAATCAAGGTGTTGGCTGAGTCTACAGTCATCAGAAGGCTACATCTGTTTCAAAGCTCACCCATGTGATTGTTGGCAGGATTCAAGTCCACATGGGTTATTGGACTTGGCCTCAGTTCTCCACTAGCTGTTGGCCAGAAGCCACCCTCAGTTGTTTGCCACATAGGCCTCTCCATAGGATGCTCACAACAAAGCAGCTGGCTTCCCCCAGAATAAGCCAGCAAGAGAGCAAGACAGAAGTCACCCTATTTTTATAACCCAATCTCAGAAATGAGTCACCTTTCTGGCATACTATTTGTTAGAAGCAAGTCACCAGATCCAGGCCCCGATCAAGGTGAGGGAATTACACAAGTGCAAGAATGAGAGAAGGCAGGGATCACTGGGAGCCAGCTAGAGGCTGCCTGCCACCGTCGGACCCGGATGATTCACATTCCACCCACATGCAAAACACACTTAACTGCCTCCCGGTCTCCCAGAGTCTCATCTCACTATAGGTGGGTAACTGTATGACTGTATCTTACTCATATTTGTAAGTGCAGCCACCCTTTCTTATTAATTTGAACAAAAGGAAAAGGGTAATGTTCTTTGTTGTGAAAGAAAAAAAGTACAGAATGTCATGTTGCTAAAACTTAAGCCGTAAGAATAAAATTCTATAAATAAAAATATGGCAAAGAATAAGATTTTTCTTAGCTGTTATTTTGAATGCTGTGATATTTCTGGAGAATTTAATAACGACATTTTAAACATTCATCATTTTATTTCACTTCCATGTTTGATTTGAGTGTGAAGACATCCCAAGAGATCTTCACACTCAAGGTAGGTATAACCTAATTTTACATCTTAAATTCCGAATATTATGTTTATAGTTGGGTTCACAACGTCAAGGAATATGGATAATTTATACTCCTTTTTCCAAATCAACTCCTGCTCACGGTTATCCGGTAAGGTACAATTAACTAAAATACATTATTACACTGAAATAGAACTCTTCTCAGCAAACCATCTCCAGGACATTTTCTCCAATCTCTAAATATGGGTATATTCTGCTTTAGTGTCTATACCCCGTGATATGAAAGGAAGACAGAAGGTATATGTCATACCAGGTGCCCCTTGCTCTCTAACCCTCCTCTCCATGATACATGTGGAAGCATAAGCAAAAGCCACAGAACCAACCCACTTTGCCACGGAGCCTCTGGTTTGGGTCTGCAACAGCCTTTTCAATGACCAGCTGAGTCCGGTGCCTTGAAGCAAACCAGAGGGATTGAACCTGAAATCAACAGGTCTGCTCAAGGTATATATTTCGATGGCACAATGATTAAAATCTATTTTTCTTGTTTTTTCCTCTTTTAAAACTTTGGAATTTTAAGACAAACTTAAGTTTTTAGATTTAAATTATCAAAATAAGAGGAGGTTCTTAAACTACTTCATCTATCAGGGATAAAGATCCTGGCACCGTATCCTGCCAAAAAAAAGTAATAAAGTCCTTTGGTAGGAATCTTTAGGATAATAGTATTACTTTTAACGAGAAACTATGAAGGAAGCTATTCACAAAAAGTCAAATGGTATATTATAAATAATAAATAGTTCTGTCCAGGGACAGCCAATCTCCTGAAATAGCACTTCCAGGGGCCTCCATGAACTGCCCACTTATTAAATCCAGTAACTTTCCTTGTCCCTCTCACCACTGACCCATTTGTTCTGGAAACTACTTACCAGCATCTACTTCTGTTCTGATCTAAATCAGTCTCCTGATTTTGTCTGTTCACACTGTTCTTGCTTCTGCCCCCACCCCTCTGCCACTCTAATGCCTTCCTCAATCCTCTGAAGTCTGATCCTACCCCTCAGAGCCCCGCTTAGACCACACTTTTTCCTTGGAGCCTGCCTGCATCCTGGGAGCCTCCTGGTTCTCTCCCTCCCGCAGAGTTCCCTTGTAGGTAAAATCATCACTGCTTATTTTGGTTCTTCACCAAATACTCTCTGTTTGGTTATAACCTTTTCCTGAATGTATGTCTACCACAAAGCTGTCACATCATGA
Source organism: Avahi laniger (assembly GCA_963575035.1). Classification (NCBI taxonomy): domain Eukaryota; kingdom Metazoa; phylum Chordata; class Mammalia; order Primates; family Indriidae; genus Avahi; species Avahi laniger. The sequence goes on along the minus strand of CAUYSK010086300.1, from coordinate 9,612 downwards.
TAATGGTTTTGCAACTTTAGACCTTTAAAGATTAAATACTTTATGCAGTGGGGTCCAGTCATGCAGATGCAGTACGACGTTACCAGGGGGTAGTAAACTGTGCTGCATATTCTTGGTATTAAAAGATGCAGGAGCAGAAGATGTCTTCCTGAATTAAATGGTAGGTTTCTGCCTGACCCTATATCAAAATTAAGTAGTTCCAAAACACTGTACAGAAATAAGCTAAAGCAGCTTGCAATTAAACAGTCACCCAAAGCCTATGTTCTTTAGAGAATCTTACTAAAAATATTATCTGTGTGTCTGCATGCATGTGTGTGTGTGTCCTATGACACATGAATTTCTTTCCTCGTTATTATACCTAAAACTCTACAATTTTCAAATTTCATGAATTTTTACTTAGACTAAGTCCTTTTGTGGGCAGTTGGCCAAGTTTATTACCTTTTCCGGCAAGAGCTTTATGTGACTGCTCCTAAGACTCAGATGCTTCTGAAAGAAATTGCAAAAACAGTGTCAGGTTTTTTTTCACCCTTCTTTGGGCAGCTTATAACATAATTTTCCAAACTTTTTCTCACTTTTCTCCAGTCATTTCCCCATATAAAATATACAACACACTGTTCTTTAGTCAGAAGCCAAAACTTCTTGTATATTTTCCACCAAATAGAAAATAGGTAGTATTTAGTCATTTAGGAAAATTCAACTTAATTTTACCTTCTCCTGTGGCCGTCTTAGGCAGGAAACCAGTTCAGCAATTTTTATTTACTGACTTAAGTTACCAATTAATAACTCTTTTGCCAGTTTTCCTTTGGCGAATCAGTGTATGTGTGTGTGTCTTAGTTATTTCAGTGGCTTGCTTCATATTAAATTTAAAGTGACAGCCCTTTCAGGGGAACAGAAAAACAACTGGTTTCATCATATTTGATAACTAAATTGTAGGTTTCTCTTCAATTTTGTCTTCCCTGTACCTCTCCCAACTTGGCACTAGTGTTTAAGTAGTACAGTCATACTGAATTAAAATTCTGTTCTATAATTCAGAAATTATAATATGTCAGTGTGCTAGCTGTTATGACAAGTTCTAGGTCTCCTCCCCTTCTATTACTTATCATTAATGTTAACCATAATTATATAAATTTCACTTGGAAATAAAATTTTTAGACCAATGAATAATTAGCAATCTAATAAATTACACTTAATACCTGTTGATAAGTGTTCGAGATGGTAATACTGCCTAATTTTTCAACACATTATCCTTATACACACAGAGAAAGAGAAAAATGTTGTCTGTAAGAGACTCCATGTTCCTACTGTGATCCAAGTCTTAGTTCTCTCTTTAGAATTAAAGGAATGACAAAAATCCATGACCCAACATAATATTGGAAAAGAAGTGATAAAGCATTGATCTAATAACTCCCAAGGATGAAAGCTCTGCTAGCAATTTCCTGGGCTGGTCTTCACCTCCCGTTATCCACGCCACTGGACCCAGAAAGAGTTGAGGGGACATGTCATGGTAGAGTTGCTGTATTAGTTATCTATTGCTGGATAACAAATTATCCCCAAATTTAGCAGCTTGGAACAACAAAGATTTATCCCACACAGTTTCTGATGTTCAGGAATCCAGCATTGCCTTAGCTGGGTGGTTCTGGCTCAGGGTCTGTAAAATAGATAATTCTTTTTAATGCATATAAAAATATATATAATTGTAAACAAGTAAGCACATTCATTTTATATGCACATTATATCTCATCAGAAGGTACCATATGTTTTATTGTAATTTCAACTGATTTCTGATCTGTTTTTTAAAAAGTAATTTCTGGAATGTGTTTCTGGCCTGGATAATTCTGGGAAAGGAATTCTAGTATAGTGGTCCACTATGTGCCCCCACAAAAGCAGCATTTAATTTAATAGTAATATACATAAAACTATCCTCTATGTTTATTTTAAAGTTTAACATTAATGAATTAATCAATAATACTAGTTAATTGATAATCATTGTTTTTTTAGTTAACAAATTATTTTCACATACATTTTCTCATTTGATCTCACATCAATTCTGTCTACTGTGCCTGGCAGCAAGGACCCATCAGGGAAACCGGTGATGCTCAGAGAGATGGCTCACAAGGAAAAGAGTCAAAACTAGAATTGCCATCCCAATTTTTACTGATGATTTACTACACATGATGGTTTGTAGAGTGTCTTCTTTTGCCCATTTTTGTATTGGGTTGTTAGTTTTTAAATTTTTTATTAGTAAGTTTTGAGAATATTTATGTATCCTTTCCATGTTAAAGGACATAAGTCCTTTATCAGATATTTAATTTACAAATATTTTTCTCAATATTGAGTCTTGTCTTTTCATTCTCTTAATGGTGTTTTTCAAAGAGCAGAAGTTCTTGATTTTGATGAAGTTAAACAACTTTTTTTTTCCAAAGTATTTTCTTACCTAAATTGTGCTTTTGGTATTGTTTCTAAGGAATTATTGACTAACCCCAAGTCACAAAGATTTTCTTCTGGGTTTTCTTCTATCATATTTATAGTTTTAGATTTTATATTTAGGTCTATGATCCAGTTTGAATTAATTTTTCTATATAGTGTGAGGTGTCAATCAAAGTTCGTTTTCTTTCTTTCTTTCTTTTTTTATTTTATTTTATTTTTTTTGCATATGGATATCTAATTGTTCTGGTAGAATTTGTTGAAAAAATGGAATTACCCTTAAAGTTTATTAAAATAAACATTAGTTGTTTATATGTATGTGGGTTTATTTCTAGGCTCATTATTCTTTTCATTTATCTATTCATCTATTTTGATGCCAATTACATACTGTCTTGGTTACTGTCGTTTTATAATGTCTTGAAATCAGGTAGTGAAAGTTCTTCAACTTTATTGTTCTTTCTGAAAGTTATTTTGGCTATTCTAGGTACTTTGTATTTCCACAGGAATTTAATAATCAATTTGTCGTTTTTCACAAAAAGCCTACTGGGATTTTTGTTGGGATCACATTGAATATATAAATCAATTTGGGGACAATTGGCTTCTTAATATTGTCTTCCAACTCATCAACAAGGTATATCTCTCCCTTTATTTAGATCCTCTTTAATTTCTCTCAGCAATATTGTGTAGTTTTATTTATTTATTTGTTGTTTATTTATTTATTTATTTTAGGAACAGGGTCTTGCTCTGTCACCCAGCTAGATTGCAGTGGCACAACATAGCTCACTTTAGCTTCAAACTCCTGGGCTCAAGCAGTCCTCCCACCTTGGTCTTCTAAAGTTGTGGGATGACAGGTGTGAGCCACCATGCATGGCACATTTTATAGTTTTTGGAGTACAGCTTTTGCACATGGTTTTTTTCAGTCTTATCAGCAAGTATTTCATATTTTTGATGCAATTATATGTGTGTGGTTTTTAAATTTTTTTCAGTTTCCAATTGTTCTTCAACAGTGTATGGAAATACAATTTAATTTTGTATTTTGACCTTATATTCTATAACCTTACTAAACTCACTTCTAATAATTTAGTACTTCTAATATGTTTTTTGCAAATTCTTTTGGATTTTCTGTAATGATCATGTTGTCTGCAAATAACAGTTTTACTCCTTCCTTTTCAGTCTGGATAACTTTTATTTCTTTTTGTCACCTGATTGCACTGGCTTTAATCTCTAGCATCATGTTGAATAGCAGTAAAGTACACTTCCTTGTCTCTTCCTGATGTTAGGAAGAAAATATTCAGGCTTTCACTATTAAGTATGATGGTAACTGTAGTTTTTTTAGATGCCTTTTATCAGATTGAAAAAGTTCTAATAGTAATTTACTAAGAGTTTTTCAGAAATGGATGTTAAGTTTTGCTAAATGCATTTTCTTCATCTGTTGAGATGATCATAGGATTTTTCTTTTTTGGTTTGTTAATATAGTGAAGTGCATTGATTAACTTTTGAGTGTCAAGCCAGCCTTGCATTCTTGAAATAAACTACTTTGATCATGATGCATTATCCTATATATTGTTGAATTAAATTTGCTAACATTTTGTTTAGAATTTTTGCATCTATGTTCATGAGGAATATTGGTCTGTAGTTTGCTTTTGCTGTAATGTCTTTGATTTTTGGTATCAAGGTAATGCTAGATTCACAGAATTAGTGGGGAAATATTCTCTACTTTTCAATTTTCTGAAAGTTTTTCTAGAATTGGTATTATTTCATTTTTGTGATTTTCGTAGACTTCATCAGTGCAGCAAGCCATTTGGTTCTGAAGTTTTTGTAGGAATATTTTTACCTACAAATTGAATTTTTAATATAAGTATAGGACTATTCAGGTTATCTGTTTCTTCTTGAGTGAACTTTCATATTTTTTACCTTTCAAGGACTTTATTCTAAGTTATTGAACTTATTGACATAACATTCACAATATTCCATTATTATCTTTTAATATCTGTACAACTTACAGTGATGTCACATCTGACATTACTAATATTGTTAATTTTCATCTTCTCTCTTTTTTTCCTAATTACTCCAGCTAGAGGTCTAACTATTTTATTGAATTTCTCAAAGAAGCAGCTTTGGTTTCAAATATTTTCTCTGTTGTTTTTTTTATTTTTATTTCATTGACTTTTTTGCTCTGATCTTTATTATTTCCTTGTTTCTGTGTACTTTGTATTTAATCTTCTTCTTCTAGTGTCTTTTTTTTTGAGACAGGATCTTGCTCTGTCCCCCAAGAGTACAGTAGTTGATCACAACTCACTGCAGCCTCGAACTTCTGGGTTTAAGCAATCCTTCTTCCTGAGCTTCCCAAGTAGCCAGGAGTATAAGCACAGGCCACCATACCCAGCTAATTTAAAAAAATTTTTTTTTATACAGGTGGGGTCTCACTAGGTTTATACAGGCTGGTCTTGAACTCCTGGCCTAAAGCAATCCTCCAGCCTCAACCTCCCAAAGTGGTGAGATTATAGGCATTAGCCAGCATTCCTAGCTTTATGGTGTCTTAAAATGGAAGCCAAAGTCATTTATTTGAGACCTTTTTTTTCTGTTCTAATATATGTGTTTTGTGTTTAAAATTTTCCTTAAGTACTTCAAGGGTATCCCAAACATTTTGATATGTTGTGTTTTCAATTTCATTCAGTTCAAAATACTTTCAAATTTCCCTTGTGATTTCTTCTTTGACCCATTGGTTATTTAGGTCTATTATTTAGTTCCCAAATATTTGGGGTCTATTCAACAAATTTTTCAGTCATTGATTTCTAATTTAATTCAGCTGTGGTCAGAGACCATACTTTGTATGACCTGAATTCTTTTTAATTTATTGATACTTGCCTTATGGACCAAAATATACTATATTTTGATAAATGTTCCCATGGACACTTGAAAAGTATGTATATTCTACTACTCTTGAGTGGAATGGTCAATAAATGTCAATGAATTGAGGTTGGTTGGTAGTGTAAAGTGTTAATGATTAAATTCTATGATAATAACAGTAGCTTCCAAAGTGGGTATATACACCCCTGAGGGTATGCAACATGATCTATTGGGATACAGAAAGAAATTATTAAAATCATATATATAATTTATTCAATATATAGTATATATAATTTACTAAAATTATATATTATCCTTAAAATAAGAAAGAGATTAATCTGATTAACATTTTCTTTACAGATTTTGAATGGAGAATGATATATTTTCCTGTGGAACTGTTTATTTTGGCTAACTTTGTTGTCTGTTGTTTTTGTGTGGTTCTTCCTCTCAACAAAAGATATCAATTCATTATCTCTACTTGATTTTTTAACTTATTCAAGTAGATCCAAAACTCTTATCACAAAATCCTTCTCAGTGAGAGTCTAATGAGGTTGTTACATATATATGCTGTGTGCAAGAGTACTTATTTTCCTTATTTCAAATTAAAATGTCTTTTTAACCGTCTGTTCTTTAAAAAGAATCAGATAGTTAAGATTAGCTTACTTTTCTTAAAATTAATCTTCTTACTGCCTTTTCATAGGTTTTTAAAACTCATATACTAAAGATAATACACTTTTGTTAAGATAAGGATGCCTACTCTCAGCGCTCTTATTCAACATAGTACTGGAAGTCCTAGCCAGATTAATAAGGCAAAAGAAAGAAATAAAAGACATCCAAATTGGAAAAAAAGAAAGTCAAATTTTCCCTGTTGTTTGCAGATAATATGATCTTATATATGGAAAAACCTGAAGACTCTACCAAAAACTTTTAGAACTGGTAAATGAATTCAGTAAAGTTTTAGGGTACAAAATCAACATACAAAAATCAGTAGCTTGTTCAGAAATAAAAGAAAAAAAATTGATAGTATTTCTCTGCACAAACAATAAACTAGCTGGAAAAGCAATCAAGAAGGCAATCCCATTTACAACAGCACAAAAAATAAAATCAAATAAAATACCTAGGAATAAATGTAACCAAGAAAGTGAAAGACCTCTACAAAGAAAGCTACAAAACACTGGTGAAAAAGATTGAAGAAGATACAAACAAATGGAAAAACATATGCTCATGGATTGGAAGAATTAATATTGCTAAAATTAACATACTACCAAAAGCAATCTACAGATTTAATGCAATCTCTATGAAAATATTATACGAATAACATTCTTCACAGAAGTAGAAAAATAATCCTAAAATTTGTATGGAAACACTAAAGCCCTCAAATAACTAGAACAATCCTGAGCAAAAAAAGCAAAGTTGGAGACATGATACTACTAGACTTTAAAATATACTACAAAGCTATAGTAACCAAAACAACATGGTACTGGCATAAAAGTAGGCACATAGACCAATGAAACAGAATATAGAACCCAGAAATAAGTCCACATATTTACAGCCAACTGATTTTTAACAAAGGCACCAAGAACATACATTGGGAAAAGAACAGTCTCTTCAATAAATGGTGCTGGGAAAACTGGATATCTATATGCAGAAGAATCAAACTAGACTCCAATCTCTCATGCTATACAAAAATCAACTCAAAGTGTATCAAAGACCCAAATGTAAGACCTCAGACTATAAAACTGCTAGAAGAAAACAGGGAAGACACTTTAGGACATTGGTCTGGAAAAAAAAATTATGAACAAGACCTCAAAAGCATAGGCAACAAAACCAAAATTAAACAAATGGGATTATGTCCAACTAAAAAGCTTCTGTATAGCAAAGGAAACAATCAACAGAATGAATAGACAACCTATAGAATAGGGGGAAATATATGCAAACCATTCTTCTAACAGGGAATTAATATCCAGAAAATACAGGAAATTCAAACATCTGAACAAGAAAATAACAATTAAAAAATGGGCAAATGATCTGAACAGACATTTCTCAAAAGAAGACATACAAGTGGCCAAGAAATTTATGAAAAAAGGCTCAACATTACTAATCATGAGAGAAATGCAAATCAAAACTACAGAGTTATCATCTCACCCCAGCTAGGATAGCTATTATCAAAAAGACAAAAAATAACAAATGCTGGTGAAGATGCAGAGAAAAGGGAACTCTTATACATAGTTACACAATGTAAACTAGTACAGCCACTATGGAGAACAGTATGGAGTTTCCCAAAAAACTATAAACAGAACTATAATACCATTTGATCCAGCAATCCCACTACTGGGCATTTATCCAAAGGAAAGGAAATCAGTATATGGAAGAGATATCTGCATTCCCGTGTTTATTACAAAACTATTCACAATAGCCAAGATATGGATTCAAGCTAAATGTCCAACAGAAAATGAATCGATATCGAAAATATGATATATATACACAATGGACAATTCAGCCATAAAAATGAATGAAATCCCATCATTCATGGAACTGGAAGACATTATGTTAAGTGAAATAAACCAGGAACAGAAAGTTAAACACTGCATGTTCTCACTCATATGTGGAAGCTAAAAATAAGTTGATCTCATAGAAATAAAAAGTAGAACAGAGGATATTAGAGGCTGAGAAGAGTATGAGGAAGGAGGAGATAGGGAGAGATTTGTTAAAGGATATAAAATTACAGGTAGATAGGAGGAATAAGTTCTAGTGTTGTATACCACTGTAGGATAACTATAGATAACAATAGTATATTATATAGTTTCAAATAGGTAGAAGGATATTGACTGTCCCCAACACAAAGAAATGATTTAACTAATGAAATGATGGGCATGCTAATTACCCTGATCTGATCACTATACATTATATGTATTGAAGTATCACTATATACCCCATAAATATGTATAATTATTATACATCAATTAACTTTTTTTAAAAATACGCTTTTGTTAAACAACAGGCTTAATACAAAATGAGATTTAATTTTTCTAAAGGTAGGAGGAGTAGATTTAATCTACATCAAGGTTGTAAATTGATTTTAATTAATGTTATCTATGACATGAAAAAATTTTGAAAATGTTGAGAAGAAAAGCTACTGAAATTATAAACAAAGTGATATGAATAAAATTATGGCCTGAGATAGTTTTATTTAAGACAGCATAGAAGTATTTCCTTACTGATTGGAATGATCATACAGGCCTAGCAATTACAAAATTATTACATACATGTATTATTTTCTTGATCTCTTTTCTTGGTCTGTATAAAAGGATTAAAAGTGTTTTAAATGCTTCTTTGAAACTAAAACTAAAGAATGGAATTTACCACTTAACTGAAACCTGTGTTTGTGTATTTGCTGGTCCAACAACTGAAATAAGACAATTTCTGATGTTTCTTAAACAATAATAAGTTTATTTATAAATTTTAGAAGTTTAAAACTTCAACCAAATGTTCATTATTTTCCTACGAATAGCAGGAACCTATTTTTTCACAGAAATCCAGAACTTGTCAAGAGACGGATCAGTAAATCTCATCTTCAGTACATGATCAGACTGCAGCTCACAAAGTTCTCTCAAAGTCCACGTTCTCAAGCTGAGCAGAAGATTCATTGAGAAGGTCTTCACCCAGTCGTTCACTGTGTTAGCAGGGAGGGACTGTACCATCAGTGTTGTTCTATGGGTCTCCCAGGTGGTTTTCAATAACATATGAGACTTACAGAGACCCTTCCTCACCTTCAAATCCAATCTACAGTGGAAACACGTCAAGATTTCCTTTTGCAGCATAATTTGTCAAAAGATTTCATATCTTTAAAATCCAAGAACCTTGCCACTTGAAGTTAAAACATTTTGTGTGGAGTCTGGTGATTCATCTTTTAGTCCAAACTCTTGCTGAGAACTCTCCCTCTGGTAAGCCACCAAATTTCTGATTGTAGCAGGAGATTTATGTGCCCTTTGACAAGATGTTTACACAATTTTAAAAACATTTTCAGATAAACCATTCTCTGTTTAATACAGTTGGACATTTTTGTCACATCATCCAGTCTTTTAAAATTTCTTCTTTGACAGCCTTCGACACCAGCCCCTCTCTATGAAGAAAACAGTGTGTTGTAAACAAAGTCAGTATTTCCCAGCTGGGCGTGGTGGCTCACTCCTGTAATCCTAGCACTCTGGGAGGCCGAGGCTGGTGGACTGTTTGAGCTCAGGAGTTCGAGACCAGCCTGAGCAAGAGCGAGACTCCCATCTCTGAAAAAAAAAAAAAAATAGAAATTAGCTGGACAACTAAAAATATATAGAAAAAATT
>CAUYSK010086295.1:0-22417 GCA_963575035.1 Avahi laniger | reverse complement strand
GACATATTGCTCCATTTATTTAGGTCTTTTTTAGTTTCTGTCAAGAATGTTTTGCGATTTTGAGTGTCTTGTATAAGTCTTCCACATCTGTTAAATTTATCTCTTAGAAATTCATATAGTGATGCTATCAAAATGAAATTGCTTATAATTTTAATATCCAGTTTGTGATTAGTCTATATAAATACAATTTATATTTTATATTGACTATATATTCTGCTCCTTTAAAAAAATCACTTTTTAATTTAGTAGCTTTTTAATAGATTCTTTGTGGTTTTCTATGCAGATGATCATGTTGTCCACGAATAATGTGTTTTTTTTTTTTTTCTTTTTTGAGACAGAGTCTCACTCTGTTGCCTGGGCTAGAGTGCCATGGCATCAGTCTAGCTCACAGCAACCTCAATCTCCTGGGCTCAAGCAATCCTATTGTCTCAGCCTCCCGAGTAGCTGGGACTACAGGCATGCACCACTATGTCTGGCTAATTTTTTCCATATATATTTTTAGTTGCCAGCTAATTTCTTTCTATTTGTTTTAATAGAGATGGAGTCTTGCTCTTTCTTAGGCTGGTCTCGAACTCCTGAGCTCAGACATCCGCCTGCCTCGGCCTCCCAGAGTGCTAGGATTACAGGTGTGAGCCACCGCGCCTGGCCAATAACGTGTTTTTATATCTTCCTTTCCCTTTATCTAGTTTAAATTTCTTACTTTATTGCACTGACTGGTCTTTCAGCTCAAATTTGCATTAAAATGGTGAAAGCAAATATGGTTTTGTTTCCAATTTTAGGGAAAAGCATCCAATCTTTTGGAATTTTTCACAATTAAGTAGTTTGTTAGCCACAGTTGTTTTTGTTTATTTGTTTTTTGCTTTTAAGGAGACCTACTCCAGTATTGGTTTATTGTTTTTCTGCAAAACAAGACATTTGCTGGCACCTTTTTAGCTGGTTGGTGGTACCAAGCTATTGTCAACATACATTCATTTTTACTCATTGTCTCAGAAATTCAAGAGATGTCACAAGAGGATAGACATGTACTTTTCATATTTGTTTTCAGCCACAGGCTTTCTGAAAAATAGATTCCCTTTATTAGTTTTAGGAAATTCCTCTGTATTCATAACTTGCTAAGACTTTTTTAAAATTGTGAAAGGGTATTTAATTTTGTGAAATAGTTTTTGAAAAATATCTGCTGAGAAAGTCATATTGGCTTTCTTTTGCAGTCAACATACTTAATATGGAATATTACACACTGATTGAATTTTAATTATTGTTGACCTTACATTCTCTAGATAATCCCCATTTGATCAAGATATATTATTTTTTTTATATATCGCTGATTTCAAGTAGCTACCATTTTGGTAAGGATTTTTTGCATCTATGTTAGCAAAAAAGTCTGTAGACTTATTTTCTTGCAATATCTTATTCCGGTTTTGATATCACAGTAAATTTGACCCCATAAATGGCAAAATTTTTCTTTCTTTTTTATTTTCTAAAAGAGTTTTTGTAGGATTGGCATAATTTCTTTTGTAGTTGTTTAGTTAGAATTCATGAATGATGCCATTTGGGATTGGAGTTTTATTTGTCAGAATATTTTTCAGTTAATTCAATTTCAATTTAGCTGTTCTTAAATGACATTTGATAGATTGTGTCTTTCGACAAATTTGCCCATTTTATTTAAATTGTCAAATGATTATACATATTATTTCCTTATTGCCCTTTTAATGTCTGTGGCACCTGTAGTAATATCCCACCTTAAATTTTAATATTATTAATTTGTGTTTTCCCTTCATATTTCCTGATCAGACTGGTTGCATATTTATTGATTGTATTGATCTTTTCAAAGATCATTGATTTTTCTTTAAGGCATTACCAATTCCTATTTCGTTGATGTCTGTTCTTATATTTACAGTTTCCTTTCTTCTTTCTTTTGGTTCAATTTGGTTTTTGTTTGTTTGTTTTCCTATTTTCTCAAAGTGGATATTTAGATACTTGGTTTTAGATCTTTTACTTTTCCAATATTGGCATTTGAGGTTTTAGATTTTCCTCACAACAGTGCTTTGTTTATCCATGCATTTTGTATGTTATATTTTTATTACCATTCAGTTAATATATTTTCTTATATTCCATATGATTTATTTTTTGATCTATAGATTTTAAGGTGTTTCATTTAATTTCCAAATATTTATATTTTTAAAATATCTCATTGTTATCAATTTCTAATTTAATTTTTTTGTTGTCAGAGAATATTCTCTGTGTGCTTTCAATGCTTTTTACATTATTATGATTTTGTTTTTAATGGCCAAACACATGGTCTACCTTGGTGAATGTACCATGTTAATTTTACTAGACTGTGCCTTCTACAATAATTGCATGTCCTGATCTATAAATATAAATACCAGTTAAATCTAGAAAGTTAATGGTGTTGTTCAGATCTTCTATGAGCCTACTTGATTTCTGTTTAGTTTTTCTATATATTTATGAGAAAAACGTATCAAAATTTTAAACTATTATTGTGTAAATGCCTATTATTTTCCCCTCAAATACTATTCATTTTTGTTTTATGTATTTTGAAGATTTCTTATTAGGCTCAAATGTCTATTAATCTCTTATCTTAGTGATGAATCAACTCACTTGCTATTGGCAAGTATATCCATGAAAATACTCTTTGTCTTAAAGTCTATTTATGCGATGTTTGTCTAGATAATCCTTATTGTTTTCATGGTATATCTTTTTATTTTTTTACTATTTAAAACTGTATCTTTACATTTAAAGTGTATCTCTTGTGTGTAACATATAGTTGGGTCTCTTTTTTAATGCATTTTGAGGAACTCTGTCTTTTAATTGGAATGTTTAGTCCATTATAATTTAATGTAATAGTTATGATGGTTGAATTTGTATGGATTATTTTACTATTTTTTTGTTTGTCCTTTATCATTTTTGATCCTCTTTTTCTTCTCTCTGGCCCTTTTCTAGATTGTTTAGTACATTTTTATAATTTTTGTTTAATTCTTAATTCATTTTTGGTTATATCTTTTTGTATTTGTTATAGTTGCTCTAGGAATTTCAACATATACCTCCTTAACATATTACTCTGCTTACAGTTAATATTGTATCACTTCACATAAAAAATATAAAAACCTTGACTCCATGTAGTTCCAATTCTCCTGCCCATACTATCTTTTAGTTTCAGTTGTCATACAGATTGTTTACATATATTGTAAACCTAATATAATAATGTAATTTTTGTTTTAAATGTTCATATGTATTTTGGAGAAATTACAAAGGAAAATGTTTTTTATATTAACTTATTTACAGTTTCCATGCTCTTCATTTATTCCTAAAGATCCAGATTTTCCATGAGTACCAATTAATCTGAATAACTTTATTTTGTATTTCTTTTATTGTCGAATGCCTAACAATGAATTCTCCTTATTTTACCTTTATTCTTGAAGAATATTATCATCTGATATGGAATTCTGAGTTGGCAGTATCTTTTTCAAAAAAATTTGAAGATGTTTTCCCACTTTTTTTCTAAACTTCATACCTTTGGATGAGAACCCAGAGGTCATTTGAATTGAATACCAACTCTTAGGTACGACTCCTAAAAATACTGTTCTTGGTACGAAACAGAAAAACATTTTCTTAGATTACAGGGCATGTTTGCCTTGTAATTAATGATGCAATTAATTTTTCCTGAATGCTAAAGTTAAACTCTTCCTTGTCTCTGGATGATAGCCAATAAAATGCTTTACTCATTCTTTTTTGTTGCGTCTGTCTATATTATTTAAGACAGTTTTACAACTGTCTTTCCTTCTAAATGTCTTTCCTTGCCATAATTTAGTGTTGGTTCAAGCCTATTCCCTTTTTCTCTTTCTCTTTTGCTCCTTCCATTTTTGCCTTTGCTATATTTTCCCTCTTATCTTCAATTAATTCACATAAAATATAGTTTCATTACTTATTACCTTTCTACCATCTTGTTATTTTCTCATATTTCAGAGTCTGGCTGCAAAATTAACTGCTTCCCTCAACCTTCAAAATTCACAGTTCTCAACTCCTTTCTCTATAAGGCTAATCTCTCTCTACATGCTTCTCATCTCTTCTCAGCTTCTGTGGATTTTGTGCTACCAACTATGCTTGGATTTTCATATATCCATGCCGTTTCTTATGTTTCTCTTTAACAGGATTCCATCCCATCTTCGCCACTCAACTTCGAGAGTAGAGGCCATGTCTTCATTATTTTTATATCTACTCAGTCAGGCCTTTATTTATTGCCTGTATTGTGCCTGCATGATGGGATCTTGAGTGATGCCATTACTATTCGTTCAAGAACCACATTTTGAATAGGCAGTTTCTAGAATATTCTGGGATTTAGGGACAGCTGAGGGTTAGATTAATAAATATTTCCCCATCTGATACAAGTAAGATATGTAATTTTATGCAACCATACAAATTAAAATTTATATTCATTAAGAAAGCAGATTATCCTGCAGGTGATCATAACTAAATTGAAATATATATACAGGTGCTAAAGTTTATGAGTTTATTTTTCTTTTTGTAGAAAACTGGGACCAACTAGGTTCTAGTTATTCAATACCTAAATATTTTTATAAAAAGTGAAAAAACCTGAGATACATTGAACACATAAACAGTGGAGAGACTACTCATATGAATTCTTCAATCCAGGGCAAATTAATATTTAGCCTATCTAAGGGTTAGCCTATCACAATTGACAAAGATGCTTAGGTTGTGAGTTTGGAATATGAACATAAATGTGATTGATTGAGAGAAAAAAGAGTTTTTTTTATTAAGAATATATAAAAATAGATTGATTTCGCTAATTAATATTACTCATATGTTTAAGCAGAATACATAATTAGAGTAAGATGTAAAGACATATGACTTCTTGTTTTTAATACAGATCTTCTAATTAATCTTTAATAATTATTGATCCCTTCTTAATTCAACTCTAGGATTTTGAAGGCTGGGGCTTCTGTTACTTGACCAGAAGCCTTTTTCACTTTTCTCATTCTATTTTTTAATCTTTTTATTAAAGAGTACCAATTACTTCTAAAATGTCAGCCAAAGAAAGCTGTGCGGTGGTGTGAGGGCACTCTTCTCTACGAATCATCATGATTATATTTTCTCTAGATAAAGGATGTTTGTTATCTGATTTACTTTGTTTGTTTCTTCAGAAAGTCTTATGTATGTCTTCCCCTGAACTTGTATTGATACACAGTAAACCAGAAGTATCTGCTCACAAGATAATGTAGACACTTCTTTCCATGAGAATCTTGGGATTCAAATTATACACATATACACATATATCTACTTTACAGCATAATTTTAAATTACAGTTAAACAAAAAATAGCAAAATTATTAAATAGCCACAATTTATCATTGTATGCTACAAAAATTATAATTTATAATTTGTAAGCCAGAAAAACTGTCTTCAAATCAGTCTTCACATTTGGAAAAATCATGAATTCTAACTGGTCAAAACTTTTGACAATTCACAAATTGATATTCTATTAAAATTCAGTCATAAAATGAACATTTGCATTAGAAAAAAAATCAATATTCAAGGTCCAAGTAGCCTAGACTATTTTCAATGTTTGCTTTAAAATAATTATTTTTATTGACTGTGGCATTTATATTATTTTATGATGTCTGGAAAATAGTCTACATAAACAATGATGCAATAAATATCCTTATATATATCTGAATTTATCTGATAATTTTCATAATAAAATATTCTTTGTTATTCAGAAGATAGGCACTTTTTATAAGGCTTTAGCTATGCTTAACAAGTTGCTTCCTCTCAAATTTATATTAATTGACACTCCCACCTGCAGGGTGGTGAATACCAATTCTCCTAAACCCTTTCAAAACAGAGTAGGATCATTCTTTCAAATATCTTCATTTTCATAGAAAGGCCTTCTCTAACCCCTCAATGTGGGTTCAGTTCCCTTGCTACAAGCTCCCAAGACATCCTAGACTTATGCTTCACAACACCAGCACATGTAATGTTACCACTTGACTGTCTCTATTCCTTGCTATACTATGAGCTTCATGAGGGAATGAACCAGGCGTTCCTTGTTTACTCTGCACCTAATACAATGCTGGGGACATGACAGACATGAAGGAAAATATCTGCTGGGTTTTTATGCTAATCTAATGACTATGTGTTTGTATCTTCCAAGGTAGAATCCTCCAGGTTTGTTTAACTCTTTCCAACAATATATTTCAGAGTTGTATATGGGTAATTGGATGATCCTTGAAGGCTTATCTCTTAGACTTCATAACCTCCAATAATAATTACTTCGGAAGAACTTAGCAAATAATAAAAATAAGCGAACAACTGAACAAAAACGAAACCTAAATTTCCAGATTGGGGGAGATATTATTTACTTACTTCTCACTAGAAATTCTCCTTTATCATACTACAATAGTTCTGTTTACTTTGTACAATTTATGTTGCCACTGTTATTAGTGATTTTGAGTGACAGATTTTGTCTAGTTTTGAGAGATGGTGGATAATTTGAAATAACGGATAATTCCATATATATTAAAATTTTGTTTTCATGTTCAGTGCAAGTAAAAAAAAATCTCACAATGTAAAGAATAGATATATGGAACATTTTTATCAAAAGAACGTTGGCCGCTTCTTTGTTTATTAAGTAAATGCTGAATAATCATTTAAAGAATATCGGTTGGAAATGTTCTAAGTTGTTAGCCTACGCAGGGCACCCACATACCTTGACACAGTCATGGTCCTATAATAATAAGACAGTGCATCTGAGTACTCATAGTTTTCAAGTTCATAGCAAATCTTTACATGGTATCCTTTCACTCATGCTTGATTTAATAATGCTTGTCATGCCCTAGACTTTGAGGTTGCTAGACACTTATGACTGCATATTTTAAGTAATGGTTTTTTTCCACAAATATTTTTGCAAGTTTAGACGTTTCGAGTGGTAAGTAGTTCTTTTTGACAGCAATCAAACTCTATTATCAAGAGTGGCTATTCTGTTTTTCAGTGTTCAGAAGTGATTATTAATTTTTTGGCCATGAACATTAAATTCTATTTCTTGGCAATTTTCCTAGCGACTTAGGAAGAGAGGATCTTATGTCCCCAAATTTCTAAAGTATATAAATAAATCTTCAGGTCTAAAGGAGTAATTTCAATGAAATGTGATACCTTTATTCATGTGTGAACTCTTAGATGACACAAATTAAGTTGATTTGAGGTTTGTGCCATGTCAAGCTATGCATTTAATAAATGTTCCCACAGAACATGAACTACTGATCTGACGTTGCCATAATGCTGTTTTTCACAAAAGAGATATGTGGTTTGCTAGCTAATGTTTTTGTCATGTGAACATGTATCTTTCAAGTTCACCTATGTGTGTGTGTGTGTGTGTGTGTGTGTATGTGTGTGTGTATGTTTTGCCAAATGCTTAAATTTACTCTTTATTCTGAAAAGTATATGTAGAGTTTCTTTCTTCTATAAAATTAGTCACCATAGTGCAAGTATTAATAATTTAGTTTAGAATATAAATATTAAGTATAGAAAAACTGAGAAAGAGAAATAGCAAATGGCATACATCACTGAATTTTAATCGACATCCCTTCCCCCAGCAGTATTTTAAGTGCACCTATATGACCTTCACAAGGGAGTTTCATGTTAAAATATTTAGAGGAAGCAATGATCAGGCTAGCAGCAGAAACCAAAATACATTTCCAAGCCATGGTGCCTACTTATAGTTGAATTGCTGTTCATTGTAGTTATGTAAACTAAAGCTGAATTGTATATGAATCACATTATATTTATGAATTATATATATGTATATATATATGTAATTTTATAGATCTTTTGCAATTTATGAAGACATGCATAGTATCTCCTTCATTCCTCAGAATTAACTTACTATATGTACATGTGTGTGTATATGTATATATTTAACCCTGTTTCACCAATGAAAAAACTGACATTTAAAGACATTGAACGACTAGCCTGAGATCTCACAACAATAAAGATACACATATAATGACTTGGATACTAAGAATCTTGGTTAAATTCTGCTACGTGAATATGTAAGAATTAATCAATATGGCAACATATAAAAGAAACCTGTTAACAAATATTTGCTGAGTGCCTACTGTGTGCAAAGCAGTGTGGGGACCTCATTTTCTCAGAGTTCAGCAGCACTTTCTAAACCCCTTGACTGTTTTATAGCTGCATTTTCCATCATTATAAAGGCATGACCCTCTTCTGGGCTTCAAGCCAAACACTGAACAGCATGAGCTAATGTGCAAAGGCTTATTCTTGTCATCCGATAATTTATGAAAACGAAGTTGTCTATGAGAAAGATTTCTATAAATATGTTTTATATAAAATCATTTCTGAAAAATTTTACTTTTTGAATTAAACCATTTGTTTTCACTTATGTATTACTATTGTTGATAAATTTGGCCTACTAAGTTGTTATAGAACCAGACATTGCGAGTGCCTGCTGTTCTTCCTGGGAAGGCTTGTCACTTTATAAGAACCATATTATCTTTTTGAGGCCACCTGGGGATAGTTTATTAATTGTTGGTTTACCAGTCTCTAATTATCCTGAAAGACTTAATGCCATTTTCCAAAGATGCTACAGGGTGTGACACTGTAAATCTGATACATATTGGTAATTTTCACCTTATATTATCTTTCATGGGAAATTCTGAATGCATATCTAGAAGGGAACCCTGACTGGGATTCTCTTCTTCTCTCATTATCTCCCATTGAAAGCATTTTGTTTCCTTTGCTCACTGAAGAAAACAAATAACACACACAAGTTACTGGCAGCAAAATAGGAAAATAGCAACATCAGAAATGTGATAATTAGGAGGTCTATAATGGCACATATGTGTCATAAACTTCTAATTAATCTTGATGATAAGAAACATAACTTTAGTTACGAATAATTCCTCTTTTCAGAAGATCTAGACAAATGTCAATGATCTGCGAAGTTTCTAACTTTGCTTCTGTTTCATTGGACCACTATAGACACACTTCTTCACTTCTGAATTTTCAACCGTAGCCTCTAGGGAATGTTGTTTCTAATTACTGAGTACAAGCCATACACTTGCTTATTTATACATTATATGCAGCATATGTACACAGCATTTGGTGAATTCATGAAGAAATGTGTGGAATACATTCTGAGTTTCTTAAACTGATAGCTCATATGTATGCTTCAGCATTTCCAGAAATAGTTAATGTTTTGATTTCTCTTACATCAAATTTACTTCAAACTTTTTCATCAATTTCAACAATTCAAAACCTAGCATAAAAAGAGGAAAAATGGAGTTTGCAAAGTACATATCTTGCAGTTCAAATGTTCCCATATTATAAAGACCATTTAAATTTCTTGATCTCACATCTGCTATCCTCGCTAGCCTTCTGCCATTCACAGCCCAAGGTTAAGAAATATCTGTTTACTCCCAAAATTTCCATGTCTTCTTTTCCCATTCACTCTTCAACATACTCCAATCCAGCTTCACATGAACTACGCCCAAAATAGAGTTTCTCAGAATTTGATGTTGCTAAACATCATCTTTCAGTTCTCCTCATCGTTGGTGTCTCAGCAGCATTTGACCTCCATGGACCATTTCCTCTTTTCCTTGTCATTTCTTCCTTCAGAATTCTCTGCCAGTGTGTCCCCTTAAATCTGGTTATTTAGTGTCAGAGTCCCTCTAGACTAAGAACTCCTATTCTGAACAGCAGAACCAGAGACTTAAGAGCCTGCTTGACATCTTCAGCTGCATTTTCATAGCTACCTCAAGCTTAGCAAGTATATAACTGAACAAAGATTCCCTTCCCTGTTCCCCACACACATATGTATTCCTTCACATCCAGACTTCTTCTTCCATTAGGTGTTTCAGTCAATTACATCCTTCTTCAACCATTTACTTGGGTCAGGAAACAGGGAATCATCCTGGACACCTTCCTCTTTTTCACCCCTTTTATTAAGTCACCACTTTAAATTTATGAATCCTCCTTGAATTTTCCTATTTCCAGTTTCCCCTGCCATAACTTGAGTTCCATCGCTTTAACCCCTGCCCAGGGTTAGTGCATTGGCAGATCCTAAGGGAGCTCCCTGCATGGCATCTGGCTGCCCTACTGCAGCCAAAGTGAGCTTTAAGAACATAGATCAATCACATCACTGCCTTACTTAAAACTCTGCATTGGCTTCCTGTAATTCTTAAGGACCACGTGTTCAGTGTATCCCATGATACCTGTTAGAATTTGATCTGTGCCACGTCTCCAGCTTTATTCTGTATTATTTTCCTCCTAAGGGTTTTCAATATGCTATGCTCCTTTCTGTCTTAGAACCTTGGCTTGTTCCATTCCCTCCATCTTGAACATTCTCTGCGCTCATTGTACCCTGTCTCATCTACTTTCCCCTAAGCTGCATATTCACCATACTACAATTCATCAAAGGTCAGTGAAAATGTTACTTCCTAAGAAGCCCTCCCTTACCACTCAAGATCCTCTTGTTATCCTTAACTCTCTTCAGCAATCTGTTCCTCTCTATTGTTGAATTTAGCACAATTATTAAATAATGGCTTAAGTAACTTCTTGTTTGAAGTCATTCTTGCCTGTTACAATATATACCCATGGGATAAAAAACAGTATTTATATAGCTTACTGCTGCACAACATCCAACATAATACCTTTTCCAGGACAGAAGTTTTATGTATCTAATGAATGATCAAATGAATAAGTATCAATTTTAATGATAACTGACATTAGGTATTTCTAAAACCACTGGTATATAATAAGTACTTAGTATCTATAAATAAATTGGTGAATATAATAAAACATAAAGATAATGTTTTTGCTTAAATGTTTCTGATAAACCTTGAGCCCTGATCATATTATTATATTAATTGTACTTTTTATTATCAAAATGATGTTTGAAACTTTTTGCTTTGGTAAAAGAATTTTTCTATCCTCTTGAAAACATATTTATCAAAGAAGAGACCTTGGAATGCTTAGAGGTCAATATACTAAAGCTGATGGCTACCATTTTATATCCAGGAAATCTCTGTCAGAGTCTACATATTTCAGATTTTAACAAAATGAGATTTAATAAGACTTTGTGAAACTTTTAGATTTAGCTGATTTTGTCATTATATTATTCTAAGGTTTTTTTTAGCTCCCAAAATCTCTTGGGCAAATTCATCATCCTCTGCTGAATCATAGCATTCTCCTTAATTATGAATTTAGGAAATACACAGCAATTGGATGTAATTGTGACTTCATCAGTTACAGAAATCACAAATATTTCATATCATTTTACAACTGTTGCAGACATTTCAAAATATTATTTTTAGTCATACCTACTTTGAAATTGTGGTACTTATAGAACTGCTACTATGTTTTGTTATATAATGTGCTACTAGGCACATAAATTACCATATTATAAATTTAATTTATTTAAAACATGGCTAACAGTATGACTGTTTTGGGGGAGAATTCTATATTTGTTTATTTTTAAATGTATTTTAAAACATTTATTCTGGGAAAATGACCTTGGTTTCACCAGATTACCACAGGGTACATAAGACAAAATGGTCAAGAACCCCTGTATTATGTTATTTTTTTAATTGTATAATTCACTGTGTTTCATGTTCATTCAGAAAAACTCTCTAAAGAGCAGATTCTAATTTTTAAAAGTCAAACTGAAAAAGAATATCACAGAGTCTACATTCAAATTCAGTTATAACATCTTGATTTTTCAAATAGTTTTTTTGTAAACCCCTTGCCTTAGTATGTAATATATTTTTTTCATCTCTATTCTGCATTGCACCCAAAACCTTCTCTCACTTCAGGCCGAAACTGCAATCTTTAAGTAGAGCTGAGGCCCTGAACACCTGCTACTTCACACTTCTCTACATGGAAGTTATTCTTTTGGATTAAATTTTTCACTTTCACTGTAGGGAATAAATACATGTTTGCTGATGACGAGAAAGAATTACCTGCGGTTCACTCTATTCTGGGCTACAGCAATGTACACTTTTGAATGGAAGGAGGAACTGAGGAGCACCCTTAACACTTTGTCATACTGAGAGTAGAGGATTGGTGGAGGAAACTTTTCATGGTTGGGAAGGGACAATCGAATCCATCCAATTAAAATGAAAAAGTGGGAGCACAATTAGGCTTTCCATGTTAAAGGGGTTTTGTTGTTATTTGGGTTGAAGTTTTCATTTATGGTCATTACTAACCCCCAATAAAATATATTTGGATTCTATAATTCCTATTGAAGTGATTACAGTTCCACTTTGTATTTCCACTGTGATACCTGGCCTTTGGCAAATTAGCAATTAACCCTTAGTTTTAGTGATTTTTTTGCAGGTAATTGTTGTTTAATCATGTAAATGCAGAAATTTTATTTTCATATATTGTATAGATAAAATTAATTCTAAATGCAGTACATCTTCTCTTGCTTTCCTGAAGTATGCGTGTGTGTGTGTATTCCTGTCTGCAATCTAAAAGTGATATAATAATGAACATGTTTATTGTATTTTCGTAGTAACAGTCCACTTTTCCTGACACTTGTTAGATGACAAAAAATTGAGATGAAATGGTGGTATTAGGGATAACATTGGCTTTGAAGCAACATAACTGGGTTTAATCTCTGGCTTTTCTGTTCAACATGCAGTTTTGTGACCCTGGACAATTTATTTAGCCATAGCTTAGTTTACTCAACTGTAAAAAGAGGGTGTTAATACTACCTCGAACTGCCTCATTAACTGAATGAAATAGTAGATGTACATTAAGAGGTACATATCAGGAACCTAATAAACGGTAGTGATAGAATTACTGTGTTGTAAAATTCTACCTTCAGGATAACTGAATACTTAGAGTTCCTTCCTATAAGAAAGATCTGCTTTAGTGTTCTTTTATCTACATTTAGTAGCAAACATGTCACTACTGAAAGAGTATTTGTAACTTGTAGCCCTTTCTTATTTTCCCTTGGCTTTTTCTTCCTCTCTTTGTAATTTTTGTTCATAATTTTTAGTGTTAGGATTAACAGTTCTTTTGTTTTATAGTCAGGGTTACCAATTCACACACTCCCTCTATTTGATCAATGAACTAATGAATCATATTATGATGCATGTAATTTTTTTTTTCCTCACAGATCCTGTGTCGGATGATTTTATGTTATTCAGGGAATGTTTCTTTTCTGCTTTGTCTTGACTGAAATGAAGGGAACCACCATGGAAAAGCAAATGTAATCCAGAGATGCTCTCCTGTGTAATCTTCAATGTCCTCTAGGATCTCCAGGTTATACACCTAAGGGAACATCATCATATCTTTAGGAGTGCCAGGAGATAGTGGGTTGGGGTAGAAATATATGATTTTTCCTGTGGACATGCCTATACTTCTGCAGTTTCTCTCTTCCAGAGCTCACTACTCCTGCCTTCCCTCCTCCTTTGTGTGCTGGTACTGTGGGACGTTTGCCCGTGTCCTCTGAGCTGTGCAACCTAATGTTCTTGTTCTGCTGTTTAAGAGAGAAGTCCATAGCTCTTCAGTTTGCTCCCATGGAGTACAGTTCTCCAACCATGTCAAATTCTCCTCCCCAGGCTGACAGCCATAGGGTGAAGTTGAGGGAGACAGATTGTTTCCTAATGGAGTGGAGCCCAGGCTAAACTCTGTTCTTGGACTCATTGCTCATTCTAAAACCCTGACGCTGCTGCTGTGCTCAGTCAGCCCATTCTCTCCAGGTGTCTTCTCACTCGTAACCAACTATGTTCCTTGAGAGTCTTGATGTCCTTCTGACATTCTCACTTCTTAGTTCCATTATTCCAAGTCCATCAAAAAGATACTACCACTGGAATAGGTTCAAATTTCTTTCCCACAGTGTCTGTATTTAAGAATATTTTGAAACGGGAAATTCATCAAGTATTTTTTCACAGGCTTAAGGTCCCCCCTCCAACTGCCAATAAGACGCTAAGTAAAATTCTCATATGATGCACTCAGCTCTAAACCAAAGCATGTTGTTACAAAAATGAGTATATCAGTAACAAATCTTGATGTATTCCATATTTACATGTTTTGAAGAAAGATTTTAGAAGCCATTTTTATCCCACTTGATGTTTTTGCTGTATAGTCCCTATTACTTTGTTTTTGTGGATTTATTTTCTTCAGTCAGTCAAACTTTTGATATCAAAAATGTATTTAAGTTATAAATAGTATTTCATTTTTTTAAAAAAACATTTTTCACTAACAAGCAATAAGTTAGAATATATAACTAAACAGCACAGCTAAGTAATAATAGTGCCAAAATTCTTAGGTAAATATGAGAACATCAGAGATTCCATCACATGGGAAAATATAAGGTACATGTAATACATGGTTTGAATTTTAAAAATGTAATTGCATAATTGTTTTCTCTAGATTACGAATTGATTGTATTGATATCTTTTTCATTAACAAGTTAATCTTAGCAGAATGGATTCGCTTATGAAGTGTGGGAAATATCTAGTTTCAATTTTCAACTCACCCATGATGTGAAGGAGATAAGCACATAGGGTTTTTAGCCATCGGAACTGAATTGACACAAATGTCATTTGGCTGTAACAAGAATTTACATATGGAGCAATGTAGCAAAGTAAATTCTTCTCTTATGGGTTCAAAATGTAAAGTGGACTTAAATCTTCCAAATTTTGGAATTATTTAATTCCAAATAATTAAATATAACACAATTGTTTTTCTTTTTTTAATGAAAACATAAAAAGGTGGCTGGTGGACAAGTAGAGAAACTGAGACTCCAAATTTTTCTTTCAACTTGGCTCCTTTATTCAGTGCGATGATTGATATCACTACCTGTCCTTTAACTTAATACTCTACTCTTGGCAAGGCTTAGTCTCCATTAGGCTCAGTGGGTGATATCATTACTATCCTTATGATTAAATGACACTTAGTAATATGGATTTCCCAAATTGTGTAATATCTTCCTAGTATGTCATCACTATCCTCATTTTATAGCCAGAACACGGGTGAATTTGGCTCAGCAGTGAAAGGTTCAGTTAGATAAATATGAGAAGGAGAGGTTTTCATTTGCCATTGGCATTGTTTAACATTCATAAAATATTGTTTTACTGCCCAGATGTTGGAAATTTATTAATTATCATATTGGCTCTTGGGCCTGGTTCTTGCAAGAATGATAGTAGATGCCAGAAGCTAAATAACCTTTTGTCATAATGCTGAATAAAGGGTTGTTTGTGCTCTCCAGGTGATAAATTATGTCTGTGCCTTGTCATTACAAAAAGAAACTCATCTTGTTCACTAGTCTGACAGGAGATGAGAAGAGAGCACAGAGAGTTTTTCCTTTCACAAATTTCATGTTGAATATATACTATGGGTCCAGTCTGCGAATGAATGTGGCAAGAACCCAGGATGAAACATAAAATTTTCATTGTTACTACTTGGAATAAAATAGGTTATTACAAGCTTGCAAAATTAAACCTTTGCTTTTACCCATACTAAATTATTTAAAATGTAGAAACCAATTCTAGCATAGTCAAATCTATTTTTGTGAATAAATTAGAAAGAAAAGGAAAGATTAAAATTCCAATGCAGCTAAAATAATATCAATAATTTTATAAGTATTCTACTAATTTACCAGAGGGATTCATAGAAACATTTGATATCAAAGCATATCATTGTATACTGAAGAGAAAAAACTCAATTATTCCTTAAGACCACTATGTTTTCACTAAACAAAATGTATCATAACTTGGCAATAGACAATTTGTTTATCTTTCTTTTGTTTTTGACTAATAAATGGACATGATTTTATAGAGCAGCTTTAGTTTCACAGCAAAATGAAGGGGAAAAAGTAAGGAGGGTTTCCATAACATCCTCAGTTCTCACACACATACAACCTCCCCTACTGTTGACAGACATTCTGAACTGTAGTGATACATTTGTTACTATTGATGATCCTACATTGACGCATCATTATCATCCAAAATCCATAGTTAACTTTAGGGTCCATTCTTAGTGTCATATATCCTATGTATTTGAAGAAACATTGAGTGACATATTTCCACAATTAAAGTAATGTATGGAATAGTTTCATTACCCTAAACATCCTTTGTGCTCTGCCTGTTCATTTATTTCCAACCCCAATCCCTGGCAATCATGATCTTCTTACTATCTCCATAACTTTGTCTTCAAATATTTGGAATCATACAGATTGGCTTTTTTCACTGAGTAATACACATTTAAGTTTCTACATGTCTTTTTATCGCTTGACAGCTCATTTCTTTGTATTGCTGAGTAACAGTCCATAGTCCGTATGTACCACAGTTTATTAATCCATTCACCTCCTGAAGGACATCTTGGTTGCTTCCAAGTTTTGGCAATTGTGAATAAAGTTGTTATAAACATCTGTATGCAGGTATTTGTGTGGACATACGTTTTGGCTCCTTTGGGTAATTACCAAAATGTGTAATTTTTGCATCATATTGTAAGAGTATGTTTAATTTTGTAAGAAACTACCAAATTGTATCACAAAGTGACTGTACCATTTTGCATTTCCACCAGCAATCCATGAGAGTTCTTGTTCCACATCTTTGACATCATTTGGTGTTGTCTGTGTTTTGGATTTTGGCCATTCTAATAGGTGTTTAGTGATATTGCACTGTTTTTTTAATTTGAATTTCCTTGTTGACATATGGAGAACATCATTTTATTTGCTTACTTGTTACCTGTATATCTTTTTTAGTGAGGTATATGTTCAAGACACTTTTGTCCATTTTTTAATCAAGTTGTTCTTTTTCTTATTGTTGAGATTCAAGAGTTCTTTATGTATTTTGGATAACAGTCCTTTACAAGCTGCATCTTTTTCAAATATTTTCTCCCAGCCTGTGGCTTGTCTTCTTATTCACTTGACATTGTCTTTCTTAGAGCAAAAGTTTTTAATTTTAATGAAGCCCATATTATCAATTATTTTCTTCATGGATCATGTCTTTCATATTGTATCTAAAATATCATCTGGGTTCTCTCCTATGTTATCTTCTAGTAGTTTTATAGTTTCATATTTTACATTTAAGTCTATGATCCATTTTGAGTTAATTTTGTGAACGATGGAAGGTCTGCGTCTAGATTCATTCTTTTGCATATGGATGTTTAGTTAATCCTGCACTGTTTGTTGACTGGATTATGTTTGTTCCATTGTATTATCTTTGCTTCTTTGTCTAAGATCAGTTAGCTATATTTGTGTAGATCTACTTCTGGGCTATCTTTTCTCTTCCATTGGTGTATTTGTCTGTTCCTTCACCAAAATCACACTGTCTTTATTACTGTAGCTTTACAGTACATACTAAAGTCAGGTAGAGTCAGTTCTCCAACTTTGTTGTTGTCTTTAGCAGTGAGTTGGCTATCCTGGCAATTCTGACTTTCTATATATACTTTAGAATCAGTTTGTTGGTATCCAAAAAATAGCTTGTGGAGATTTTCATTGGGATCATGTTGAATCTATGCATTAAGTTGGGAAGAATTGATATCTTGACAATTTTGAGTTTTTCCATCCTTGAACATGAAATAGCTCTCCATTTATGTAGTTTTTCTTTGATCGAGTTTTGTAGTTTCCTCGTAGAGATCTTGTAAATATTTTGTTAGATATTTTGTACATTAGGTATTCTGAAATAGCTAAGTATTTCACATTTGGGGGAGTGCTAATGTAAATGAAATGTGTTTTTAATTTCATATTCCAAGTGTACATTGCTGGTATATAAGACTTTTGTATGTTAACTTATATCCTACAACCTTGCTATAGTAGCTTATCATTTCCAGGAGATTTTTGATTGATTCCTTCTGAGTTTATACATAGAAAAATCCATGAACAAAGACAGTTTTATTTCTTCTTTACCTAACTGTGTACCTTTTATTTCTTTTTCTTATCTTATTGCATTAGCTAGGACTTCCAGCAGTGGTGAGAGAGGACACCCTTATTTTGTTTTTGATCTTAGTGAAAAAGCTTTGAGTTTCTCACCATTAAGTATGATGTTAGCTGTAGGTTTTTGGTAGATGTCTTTATCAATTTGAGAAAGTTCCCTTTGATTCATATTTTACTGGATTTTTACCATGAATGGGTTTTGGATTTTGTCAAATCCAATTTCTTCTTTAGCCCGTTGATGTGGTTGATTATATTAATTAATTTTCAAATATTGAGCCAACATTACACACGTAAGATACATCCCACTTTATTGTGGTGTATAATACTTTTTAATCCACATTATTTTTCATTTACTTATATTTTGCAAAGGAGTTTTTCATGTATATTTATAAGAGATATTGATCTGTAGGGTTTTTATTCTTGTAATATGTTTTTCTAATTTTATTATTAGCGTTATGTTGGTCTCATAGAATTAGTTAAGAAAATCCCCTCTACTTTTATCTTTTGAAAGAGATTATAAAGAATTGGTGTAATTTCTTCCTTAAATGTTTGGTAGAATTCACTAGTGAATCCATCTGGGCCTGGTGCTTTCTGTTTTGGGTGGTTATTAATTATAAATTCACTTTTTACTAGACGTATAGGCCTATTTAGGTTGTCTGTTTATTTTTGTGTGAATTTTGATAGATTTTGTCCTTAGGGAATTGCTCCATTTCACCTACCTTATCAAATTTTGGGGCATAGAGTTGTTCATAATATTTCTTTATTATCTTCTTACTATCTGTGCAATTTTTAGTGATGTCCTCTATTTTATTTCTTGTATTAGTAAATTGTGTTTTCTCTATTTTTTTCCTACTTAGCCTGTCTAGAGACTTGTTGATTTTATTAATCTTTTCAAAGAACCAACTTTTGGTATTATTGATTTTCTCTATTGATTTCCTGTTTACAATTTTATTGATTTCAGCTCTAATTTTTATTATTTCTTTTATTCTGTTTACTTTGATTTAATTTGCTCTTCTTTTTCAAGTTTCCTAAGGTGTAAGCTTAGATTATTCATTTTAGATCTTTTTTTTTAGTATATGTATTTAATAATATAAATTTCCCTTTTAGGCACTACTTTCACTGTATCCTACAAATATCAAGTTGTATTTTAATTTTCATTTAATTCAAATATTTTTAAATTTATTTTGAGATTTCTTCTTTAGCCTATGTGTTATTTAGAAGTGTTTATTATTATTATTATTGTTATTATCATTTCAATATATTTAGGAGATATGAGTGTTTTATGCTACAAAGATGAGTTATATAATGGTGAAGTCTGGGCTTTTAGTATATCTGTCATCAGAATAGTGTACATTGTACCCAATAGGTAATTTTTGATCCCTCACCTCCCTACCTTTCTTTTTTTTTCTTAGTTTCTGATGTCCATTATATCACTTTATGACCATATATACCCACGATTTAGCTTCACTTATAAGTGAAAATATGTGGTGTTTGTTTTTTCATTCCTAAGATATTTCACTTAGGGTAATGGTCTCTAGCTTCATCCAAGTTGCTGCAAAAGAACATTATTTCATTCCTTTTTACAGCTGAGTAGAACTCCGTGGTATACATACATGACACTTTCTTTATCCACTCATTAGTTGATGGGCACTTAGGTTGCTTCCATATCTTTGCAATTGTGAATTCTGCTGTGATAAACATTCAAATGCAGATATCTTTTTGATATAATGACTTCTTTTCCTTGGGTAGGTACCCAGTAGTGGGATTGCTGAATCTAGTTTGTCTATGTGTGACTTTGTATTTAAACTGGGTTTCTTATAGACAACACATAACATATAGTTGGATCTTGTTGTTTCAACTGCTCTGACAATATTTATCTTTTAATTGGTGTAGATTATTGATATTTAGAGTGACTATTGATATATTTGGATAAATGTCTAACAAACGTTACTATTTTCTATTTGTTGTCATTATTCGTTATTTTTGTCTTCCACATTTTTTTCTACCTTTTGTGGTTTTAACTGAACATTTTATATTATTCCATTTTCTCTTCTTTCTTAGCATATCAGTTATTTTTTTAAACTTTTTTAGTGGTTTCCCTGGAGTTTGCACTGTAACTTTAAATTAATGCAAGTCCACTTTCAAATAACAGTATATGGCTTTACCAATAGTGCAAGTACTTTAAAATAACAAAATATTTGTAATTCCTTCCTCCTGTCCCTTGTATCTGTTATTCATTTCACTTATACATTATGTATAAATATAAGACATATGCATAGGTATTAATATGCATACATAATTAAATGCATTGTTACTATTATTATTTTGAACAAATGTTATCTGATAGATCAATTAAATATAAGAAAAATAAAAGTTTCTATTTTACTTTCACTTAGTTTTTCTCTAATTCTCTTTCTTTCTTTATGTAGATCCAAATTTCTAACCTATTTTTTCCTTTTCTCTAAAAAAATTAAAATTTCTTGCAAAGCTAGCCTCCTGGTAACAAGTTTCCTCAATTTTGTTGATCCGAGAAAGTTTTTTTTACTTCTTCACTTTTGAAGTATAATTTTGTAGGGTGCAGAATTCCAAGTTGGTAGGGAGGTTTTTTTCTCTCAACACTTCAAATATTTCACTTCATTATTTTTTTCTTACTTGTAAGATTTCTAAGGAGAAATTAGATGTAACTTTTATCTTTACTCTTCTATAGTTAAGGTGCTCTTTCCCTCTGGCTTATTTCAAATTTTTTTTATTATCCTTGATTTTTGGTTTAAAATGTAATATATGTAAGCATAGGTTTTGTTTTGCATTTGTCCTGCTTGGTGTTATCTGAGTTTCCTGGATCTGTGGTTTGATCTCTGACATTAAGATAGGAAAATTCTCAGTCATTATTGCTCCAAATATTGCTTCTGTTCCTTTTTTGTTTCTTCTCCTTCTGGTATATTTCCATTTTATGCTTGCTACAGCTTTTTTGCTTATTCAAAAATTCTTGCATATTCTATTTTGCAGGGTTTTTTTTGCTTTTTTTTTCAGTCTTCTTTCTCTTTGCTTTCCAGTTTTGGAAGTTTCTGTTGTAATATTTTTAAGCTCAGAAATTTTTTTATTTAGCTTTATACAGTCTACTATGAATTCATTGAAGGCATTTTTCATTTCTGGTACAGTGTTTTTGATCTCTGCAATTTCCTTTTTATTTTTTCTTAGAATTTCCATCTCTCTGCTTATATTGTCCATCTTCTCTTTCATGTTTTCTATTTTTTTCATTAAAATTCTTAGCATATTAATCAGAGTTTTTTAAAAAATATCCTAGTCTCATAATTCTGACATTTCTGCCCTATCTGACTCTGTCTAATTCTGATACTTGTTCAGTCTCATCAAACCATACATTTTTGCCTTTTACTATGCCTTATAATTTTTTTCCTGAAGAGTGGACATGATGCTCATGTTTACCTGCAGTAAATATGCCTTTAGTAATGCAATAGTAAGGGATGTGTGTGTGTGTGGAAATGTTCTAGTCTTCCAATTAGGTCTCAATCTTTTGGTGAGACTGTGTTCCTGGACTGTGAACTTTGCAAGTGCTTCTCAGTTTTTCCCCCCTGAAGTGGGACAGGATGGGTAGAAGGAGCTGGAGTTGGAAATTTCTCTTCCCCTATTGAAGACTAGAGCTGGTTAGAGTTAGGAGTTTCCTTTTCCCTGGATGGCTTAGATTTTGATAAAACAACATCAGGTTAGGCTCTGGTAAAATAGTTTCTAATGAGAGCAGATCATGTTAAGAAGAACAGAATATCCTGGTGTATATCAAAATAGTTACTTTTCCCCTCCTTCTGCTAAAAATTAGATTATTTTTCTTTAATATTCACTGCAAGGACCTGGTAGGGCTTCTGGAGGTAAAACTCACAAAAGCATGAAGACGCCACTGTGACTGAGCTCCCTTGAAATGTTTGACTTTGACATGTTCAGTTTGAACCACCAGCAATTAAAAAATTACAGATGAGGTTTTCCTACTCCATCACTGGTTTCAGAAGAGGTTTCTACATTTCTGCTTAAGTAAGTTTTGATTTTCTATATTTGTCTATATCTTCAAATTTTGGAGGAGTGGTATGCCCTGTAAACTCATTTCTCTGGTGAATCTACAAAAAGTTGTTGATTTTTCTGTTTGTTCAGCACTTGTTGTTAGGACAGAACGGCAACTTCTAAATTCCTTATATGCCAAGCCAGAAACCAGAAGTCTCTGTTTTTTTTTTTTTTCTTTCTTTTTTTTTTTGAGACATAGTCTCACTCTTTTGCCCGGGCTAGAGTGAGTGCCTTTGCGTCAGCCTAGCTCACAGCAACCTCACAATCCTGGGCTCGAGCGATCCTCCTGCCTCAGCCTCCCGAGTAGCTGGGACTACAGGCATGCGCCACCATGCCCGGCTAATTTTTTCTATATATTTTTAGTTGTTTTGGCTAATTTCTTTCTGTTTTTAGTAGAGACGGGGTC
>CAUYSK010086294.1:0-37043 GCA_963575035.1 Avahi laniger | reverse complement strand
AGAGTGCCATGGCGTCATCCTAGCTCACAGCAACCTCAAACTCCTGGTCTCAAGCGATCCTACTGCCTCAGTCTCCCGAGTAGCTGGGACTAGGGGCATGCGCCACCATGCCTGACTAATTTTTTCTATATATTTTTAGTTGTCCAATTAATTTCTTTCTAATTTTAGTAGAGACGGGGTCTCGCTCTTGCTCAGGCTGGTTTTGAACTCCTGAGCTCAAACAATCCGCCCACCTCGGCCTCCCAGAGAGCTGGGATTACAGGTGTGAGCCACCATGCCTGGCCTGAATCATATTTTTAAGATGGTATTTTATCTTCATAAAAGCCACGTAAGATAAGTAATAGTGTCCTCATGGTGTGTAGGATAAAACTAGGACTCAGAGCTAGGATAACTCATTAAAACAAGCTTAGTTGATACTCAAATTCCCTGTCTTTGGAATGGATACTAGCATTTTTCCAATGAGGCTTAGAGTTGAACATCAATGGATTTCAAAGGTAGGAAAAGAATAATGAAGAGTACAGGAACGATGACTCCTCCAAGAGGGCAGGTCTTAGGGAAGTTGGATCTGGAAAATCTAAGGTTATTACAAGAGCACTTTGACCTAAGAGAAAAGGGATTTAAATTTATCATCTCTGTAGTCAAGTTTTAGCAATACCAGAGCAATAAATAGGTTAGAAATGATATGGCATTTTGTTTGTTTGTTTGTTTTGTAAAGTGAGCAATACACAATCTTAAATTTTATTTAATATAGTCAATTAAATAAAATCCATTAACTGAGTGACACAAATACATATGTCAAATATTAAGGGAGATAAGTTGATTGGTGGTGCAGAGTATCTCAGATTTGTTACCAGGTTTGATCTTGTACCTTTAAGATAGACAGACTAATCTTCATACAATGAATCAGAAATATTTTAGAGACAAGGGTGATCCCACTTTATGCAAGGCAGTCATCAAGATTCCTTCTTGTTTCCATTATGTTTCAATCTTCTCCATTCACATCTTCACTTTATTCTACTGGCTTCAACTCTGCTCTTATTTTGTGTGATCTAGCTTCCTGGATTTTGATTTTACGTGGCCTCTGAGAATATTTGGTGCTATGTTTCCTTTGGCTCTTTTATTCATGCCTGCATTGGCTAGTGTAGTAGACAAGTAGAATTCACCAAGTATTGCAGGCTTTCAGTAATCTCAGCAAATGGTGGATTCAACTTTCCCATCCTTGCTGAAGTTGAGTGTGAGCGCATATATGATGGTTAATGTTATGTGTCAGTTTGGAGGGTTTTAGTATGATATTGAATCATGTAAATTGGTGAACTTTGAGTAAGCAGATTTTCCTCTATAATGTGGGTGAGTTTTGTCTACTCTGTTCAGAGCCTGAATGGAACAAAAGACTGGCTTTCTTAAGCATGAGGCAATTCTCCCGCAGACTGCCTTCAGACTGCATCTGCGCCATGGGCTTCCATGGGTCTCTGCCTGCTAGCCTTTGGACTGGAAACATATCATTGACGTTCCTGGGTCTCAAGCCTGCTGGCACTCACTGCAGATTTGGACTTGTCAGCTTCCGTAATCACATAAGCTGGTTTATTTTAATAAATTTCTTTTTATGTAGATGCACATCTTGTTGGTTCTGTTTCTTTGACAAGCTTTGACTAATATGGCATGCGACTTGTTTTTTGTCAAAGAAATGAGAGTTGGAGTGATGTGTCACTCTGGGTGAATTTTTTAAAAAGGAGGTCACAGTTCACCAGGTTGCCTTTGTACTGCTGTAGAATGTAGAAGCATATGTTAAAATAAAATATCTTTCCATCTAAATCCCAAAATTGTTACAATGAATAGAACCCTTATTTATATCCACAAAAATTATTGTGTTTAATAACTGAGATTCAGGGTTTGTTAGTTGGGCTAAACCTAGTCTATACTGACTGATATAGGTAGACTAATTCACCCTAATACTGGCACTTAAAACAAACTTTTGGTTTCTGTCCGGGCCTATCCACTCTAACCCTTAATGTGTATATATTCAGAATTCATGGACATGTATAAATGTCAATTACCAAAAATCATAAAACCTTCCAAGAGGAATACTGATTTTTTTTCAATTTAGGATGACATGTTCAATCAGTACTACCATTTCAGTGTTTCTCCCTTTTCAAACACGCAATTTTTACCCTCTTATTTTCATGACAAAGGAGAGTTCACTGCAGATACGATGCCTCAGAAAACTCCATTTTATAACAATGTCCAAGGAGAAATATATTTTTCTGAAACTGGATGTATCATTTGTGTAGTTCAAGTGCAGGAGCAAAATCAACTTCTTCAGACCTATGTATATATAGCATGAAATCCAACTTTTTCCTCTCCATAACCTGTATAAATCTTTATAATGTATCTTTGACAATATTTAGCACCTAAAAAACATTTTTGATGGGATTAAGTGTAAATAACCAGAGATGTGCTAATTGTATATTTGAAGCTGAACATTTTAAAGAAAAAGAAAAGAAATAGAAAAATGAGGGGGTATATGTTGTGCTTTGCTTCATATGGAGCATTTGGAAATTTGCCTGACCTCTTATTTTTATTTATTTAAATTAACAGCAGCAGCATTCATTGCCATCTGGCCCCCAGGCACAGTGAGCTAATTAAAAAAAAAGGAAACTTCAAAATATCATTTAAACCATTTTAAATAATTCAGCCAATGCAAGAGTTGAGAAAGCATCATTTGGATTGGCAAAATAGAAGAAGCAGGCCCCAGGGGTCAGTAATCTGGACTTAGCCAGAGCTGTGCATTGAAAAAAGTTTGATCAGGATGTCCCCAGGAGTAAATGCACTTTCCCAAAAAAGAACTTGTGACCGGATGAACACTGGGCTGAGCCCAACCCAAATTCTACTATTTGGAAGACTTCCCACTCTTTTATCTCTCCAGAATAGATTAGGAAGTTTGCTAGCAGTTTAGGTTTTGGGTCTTTGAGTCTCTTCATATTAATTCAATTTGAAATATTGTTCCACATTGAAATGCATTTTGATAAAGCATCAGCATCCAATATTCATTGCTCACCCTCTGATAAGTCATTGAAAGTTTTTCATTTAGTCTGAAATGTCTTGAAGCCCACGTGAAAGGTAATGCTAAAAGAACAATTTTAGTAAGTCATTTAGTTCTCTCCGTCCACACATATTTTTGGCAGCACAGGAATATTGCTTTCTGCCATCTGTGCAGAAAAGAATTTGGATTTTTGTTCAGGGTCAGTTAGAATGTGCTTAAAACCCAATATATATCTAGGTTTTGATTCTTGCTCTAAGCCCTAATTATGCACTGTTTGGAATTTAAAGTGGTTGCACTAAAATCTTCTCTCTCTTCTGTGGCTGACATATTAATAAAGTTCAAAATAAATCTTTTTTCAGTGGTAGTCTATTGTTTTATTTTTGTGGCAATCTAAACCTAACAATATTTCATTCAGTTCATTTTGAAGACATACTCTGAGGGAGAAATAATTTAAGAATCTGTGAAAACAGTCGTATACACCAGTGTACAAACAAAATGTGACCAAAGGATGTGATTATACCAAGAAAATTTCTCACAGTACCCACTTGAGACTGACATTATCATTCCCATTGTGACAGATAAGGAAACTGAGGTTCAAAAAAATGGTACACAGCTATTAATATTAAGAGGTCAAACCAGAGTATTAACTTAGGTCCAGGTTGTGCCAAAGCACATGTTTCGCTTATTAAAGAAACATGTTCCCATAATATTCTCTTATTTTATATAGAGATGAGTAAATTAATCTTCTATTCTAAGATTGCACTAGATTCCTTAGGAAGGAAGAAATTGAAGACAGGAGGTCTTGTTCTTCTAGAATTTTAAAGTATAAATTACAAGGTAACACACATAGGAAGCAATTTCTATATTATAATAAGGATGTTCTTCCTCAAACACAAAAGTAATTACATACCATTTTGTTTAAACAGCTTTGGTGTCTCCCTATGTCTACGGGAGAAAGCCTAAATTATTTAACATGACATTAATTGAACCGCTGCCCATTTCTCCATCTTCACCTCCAAAATGCTAATATCCTGTGTCTTATGTTCCAGCCACAGTGAACTACTTGTATTTTCCGGAATATGACTCTTTTTCCCTCTTGTACGATTTTGTTGAGTTCTGACTTTTCTGTCTGGAATTTCCTTCCATTCTTTTACAGACAGGCACTTATTTATCGAGAGTCATTTCAAATACTGCCTTCTTCATGAATTCTTCTCTTTTTCATCCTCCCTGAACTACATCCATGCTTCTAAAATGTAGCTATGGAATCTCTTATATTTATATACTTTATTCCTAGGTAGATTGTATTTGACAGCCTGCGGGCCATATTCAGCGTATGTGGTAGAATAAAAGTCATTAAATTTTTGTTTACTAAGCAAAAACAAAAAACTAAAAAAACAGGAGAGAAAAGTGTAGGTGAAATGAAAAATAATCAAAGCAAAATAATTATTGAGTTCATTAAACATTTAAAAAAAATTTAAACCGTTTTAAATAATTCATCCAATGCAAGTGTTGAGAAAGCATCATTTGGATTAGTAAACCAGAAAAACCAGGCCCCAGGGGTCAGTAAATCTGAATTTAACCAGAGCTATGTATTGGGAAAAAATTAAGCAGGATGTCCCCAGGAATAAATGCATTTTCCTAAAAAAGAACTTGGGATGGGATGGACACTGGCCTGGGCCCCATCTTAATTCAGCAATTTGGAAATCTCTCCATTGCAAATACCATCCAAATACAAGAACCATGCAAATACCTCTTGCAGGAGAACACTAAGAATTCCTTCAATAAATCTGTGACAACCCAAAGCAAATAAATTCTATCATCATAAAAATTAGCTAGATGTGTTTATTGAGGGAAGGTGATTTTAAAATGGACTTTCATTAAAATGGTAGATGCTTGGCAGCAAAAAAATACACAGGTCACGTTAGTTTCTACCTACGCA
Organism: Avahi laniger; assembly: GCA_963575035.1. Classification (NCBI taxonomy): domain Eukaryota; kingdom Metazoa; phylum Chordata; class Mammalia; order Primates; family Indriidae; genus Avahi; species Avahi laniger. Next base: position 32,064 of record CAUYSK010086294.1, on the reverse strand, counting down.
AAGAGGTGAATTCCAATAGAAATTCTATAATATAAACACATTCTAGTTATTGCTTATGAGAGAGAGGAGCTTAACTGTCCACATTGGCACCTGAACTCAAGCCTGTATGATGATCTCTGTCTCTCTCTCTCTCCTTCAGACACACACAGGCACATGGGCTCTTTTAAAACAGATTTTGCTACTTATGAACACAGGTGATCAATATTCTACATATTATAACAAAACATTGATTGTATTTCTTATATTTTCTAGATGTTTTCTTTTCTTTAGTATTTATTTATTTATGGAACACCAGTAACATTCATTTAGTATTACTTCTGCTTCAGTAAATTCCCTTAGTTTATCCCTGGGAAAAAAACACAATTAAAGCTCAAAGAATGATATAATAAGCTCCAGAACAATATATGCGTTGCACTGAGATAGGATTAGCTCCTTCTAAAAGTGGTAGGGCTTAGTACAAGAGATGTGAGAGTGGATCCCCAGGGATCTGCTTAGTGGAGTCTGTCCAAAGACTGCCACCAGAAAAAAAAAGAAAAAGAAAAATAGACAAAAAAGAAAGGTGGTAATACCATGGAGGAGTGGTGGAACAGAGGAGAGAGGCTAGGGTAACTAGGAAGAAAATAAATTATATTATTTTCCAAGTGTCCTCTTCCTTGCCCAAAACCTTTGCTCATTAGAGGAATTGGCAAGGATTCCGTGATTTGGAACTACAGAGAAAGATCCGGCACACAAACATAGATGACTACGTTGGGAAGATTCAGAAAGACATTCACTATGTAGAGATGTATCATTCACCCAACATTCCCTGCCCCAACCCACCACCCATCCTCATTTTAGTTTTGGGGGCATTTACTGTTAGAGACTCCTGTAGGGAAATATAAACTGAGAGAACATGGGTCTGTATGTCCTAGAGGCCTGGGATGATGGGAACCCTGGTGGTCCATTGAGTGCAAAACATGAACTACCCCAATGTCAAGACATCCCAGTAAGTCAAGACATGCCAGAGGGGTAGGTGTTGGTGTTTAAGTGAGGAGAAAGGGTGCACTGCTGAGATCACAGCCACTGTTTGGAAAGAGGCTGTACTGTGTTGTTTTCCGGAAGTCCCAGCTCTGGAGTCAGACGAAGCTGGGTATAAATCTGGGCACTTCCAAGCCCTAAGTGTATGGCCTTAATGTAGCTCTAACTCCAGCCTCAACTCTGGACACTTTTCCTGTAGTTAATGACACCCAAGCCTCATAGATCTGCATCCCATCCATTAGTTCTTCCAGCTACTAACCTTCGCTTTGACCTAAAACCCTAACTCAGCCTATTCAATAGTAGACAATGTGAGTGAAAAATGTAAGCCCTATGTATAATTATAAATCTTCTAATAGTTGCATTAAAAATTAAATAGGCAAAATTAATTTAAGTGTATTTTATTTAAGCTAATATGTTTGAAACACCAGCATTTTAACATGCAATCTATGGAAAATGCGAGTTATTAACAAGGTATTTTATATTCTTTTTATTTTTTCAGAAAATAGAAATTCGTTGTTCATTTTGCACTTAAACACTCCTCACCTTACACTAGCCACATTCCATGTCCTGCATCAGACAGTGCAGATCCAGCCCTTGCTGTCTTCATTCTCTTCTTCTATGGTCTGAGTGTCCCTCCAGACCTCATGTTGAAGCTTGGTCCCAGTGTGACAGTATTGAGGGGTAGGGCCTTTAAGAGGTGATTGGATCATGACAGCTCTGCCTTCAAGAATGGATCAATCCATTCATAGATTAATGGATTAATCGGTCATCATGGTGGGGGAAAGAACTGGTGACCTTATAAGAAGTGACAGAAAGACCTGAGCTGGCATGTTAGCACTGTTGGCTCCCTCTCCGTGTGATATCCTGCACCGCATCAGGACTCCACGGAGAGTCCCCACCAGCAGAAAGGTTCTCAATTGATGTGCGGGCAACATTTATTCAATCTGTGTATTTAAATGTTTATCACATCCAAGAATGCCCTCCCAGAAACACCTCTTAATAGAATAGTATTTGACCAAACACAGGGCACTCTGTGACCCAGTCAGATTGACACATAAAAGCAAACATCATATACCTTTTTCGGAGAATACTCCTATATTGGAAATCCCATAAACCTTACCCAAGAGAGTACCATGGAAAGGGGAACAAGATAACAATTACTACTTGGGAAATATTGTTAAATACTTTATATGTGCCTTTTAAATCTACTGTTTGTGGGGAAAAAAATGAGCATACCATACATGATCAGAATATCTGGGACATGGTACAATAATATCTGACTCAAATCATTGAGTCATTGAGCCTTGAAAAGTTAAAGTTGAGCACTGCTGGCATACTTGCTTGATAGAACAAATCTGGGATACTGCATCCATCAACTAGATCCTTGACTTCTATAAATATTAGCTAACCTTTCATTCAGTTTCAGGAAACTTTGGGTTTTCTGACTATAGGCATTGTTATTCATGATAGATATTTATAATATCATATAGTACATAGAAAAAAACTAAACAAATGGGGAAGAGTTATGTTTTAATCCAAGCTGATTAACTCTCTCTGAAAAACTATTTATAATCTCTGAGCCTACTTTACCTGAAATCTTAATCTCTGACATGCCTACATCACTATATAGTTGTAAGTTATCATGGAAATAAAATACACCGTATTGTATAAAGAACAGTATGATTATAAGGAAGTGTTGTACTCACTCCAAATTAAAAAGATTCTGTTGTTCTAATCCACCCAGGTCATTATTTCTTGAAACTTGTTGTTCATTCATTTAGTATATATAAATATATATATATAATCTACTCCATTTTAGCCATGGTAGACACTTGGAATTTATTTTAATAAGAACATAATATTCAATAAAGAATTGTGAATATGTTTAGTGCCAACAGGCATAAGTGCCAGTTCTGTGAAACATTTTTCAGGGGATCTTTTGGGTCATTTGTCCAAGGTGAAGATAGAATGTCATGCAGAATACGGTGGAGGAAGAGGCAATAAACCTTTGAGGAGAGGAGAAGTTTGACTACGGTCATGGTGAATGGGAAAGCAATAAGATGAAAGGAAGACAAACAAAAAAAGATTATTAAATTGTTGAGAACCCTTTAGATTTGGGTAACCATTAATTTATAATTAGAGCTATCAATTCGTTGCTGAGTTTTTGGCTTCTGTAGAGTTAGTAAGTACAGTTTCAGTGAGTTAGTTTCAATGCATTGTGTAGAATACGTCACCCTATTGGGGTTTTTAAGGTATCAAAGTTTAATAATTTAATTGCAAAAAGGCAGAAGAAGTGAACTTGTGCTTCATACCATGGATTGTGTCAATTGCTTTAAACTTGAAGGGTTTAAACTCTATGTCTTTGGTGTTATCACCAAAATGTTACAACTGAGACATTGGAGAGTTAAGCAGCTTTCCCAAGATCACGGATGACAAGAGCCAGGCCAAAGAATCAAATGAGCCCACATCCCAAGTCTATATTGTGTTCTGTCACTGTGCTTTCTCTCTATGGAGCATGCTTTACATTATTCTACAAAGAGTAAATTCTAATGTGCACTTTGCCCAGAAGATGACAACAACACTTGCCCTCCAAAATGTCCCTTAGGGGGCTGCATATCTTAAAAGATTTGTGCAAATATATGTTTGATGCCTGTAGTGCTATTTCATGAAGCATGAGAAAGGTGACCTTGGCATGGGAGATTTTGAAGACAGACATTTCTCAACATTTGTGTCTGCACTGAAAGCCTCTTGAAATGGCCCCTGTAGAGCATCGGATTTTGAGCATGACCACATTTTGATAGACCTGCCAGGATACATTAGCTGCAAAACAATTTGTTGGGATTGACCTACTGACCTGATTAGTGGCTTGGCTCAACATTCTCCATCTGGAAGCCGAAGCGTGTCTGCCAAACACAATGGTCAGAGTTTTGGCAGAGTTGAAATTGAGCTGTTCTTTCTAATGGTGCCTTGCTAACAGGTTCATTTACCTCCTAGGACCACTACTTGAATATTACAGTAATGTCATGCTTGGTGGAGTGGAAAATACATAGGCTGTGGAGCTAAACACACTAGACTTTGAACTGATTTCACTGCATTATAGTTTGTCAATTACAGTACTTACCTTAAGGCTCAGTTTTTTCTTTTTTTTTAAATTTTATTTCAGGATATAGAGGTACACATATTTTGGTTCCATGGATTGCTTTTGTACTTCTTGAGTCAAAGTTATAAGTGTGCCCATCACCCAGATAGTGTACATTATACCCATTAGGTATGATTTCATCCATCCTTTCCTATTCCCTCCTACCTACATGATTTCTGTTGAGTACTACTTACATCTGTGCACATGAGTGCTGATTGGTTAGTTCCAGTTTAATAGTGAGTACATGCAGTGTTTGTTTTTCCATTTTTGCAATACTTCACTTAGGAGGGTGGTCCCCAGTTCCATCCAGGTTGTTGTAAAAGGTATTAATTCATTTTTTATGGCTGAGTAGTGCTCCATAGTGTATATATACCACATTTTATAATTCTCTCATGAATTGATGGGAACTTGGGTTGATTCTGCATGTTTGTGATTGGGAATTGTGTTGCAATAAACATTCTAGTGCAAGTGTCTTTTTGATAAAATTACTTTTTTTTCTTTTGGGCAAATACCCAGTTGTGGGATTGCTGAATCAAATGGTAGATCTACTTTTAGTTCTTTGAGGAATCTCCATACTATTTTTCATAGAGGTTGCACTAGTTTGCAGTCCCACAAACATTATATAAGTGTTCTTTTCTATTTCCAAAAACATTATATAAGGGTTCTTTTCTCTCTGCATCCACACCAAGTTCTATTGTTTTGGGACTTTTTTTTTTTTTTTTTTTTTTTTTGAGACAGAGTCTTCACTCTTTTGCCCAGGCTAGAGTGCCGTGACATCAGCCTAGCTCACAGCAACCTCAAACTCCTGGGCTCAAGCGATCCTCCTGCCTCAGCCTCCTGAGTAGCTGGGACTACAGGCATGTGCTACCATGCCCAGCTAATTTTTTCTATATATATATTTTTAGCTTTTCCAGCTAATTTCTTCGTATTTTTTTAGTAGAGACAGGGTCTCACTCTTGCTCAGGCTGGTCTCGAACTCCTGAGCTCAAACAATCTGCCCGCCTTGGCCTCCCAGAGTGTTAGGATTACAGGCACGAGCCACCACACCCAGCCTGTTTTGGGACTTTTGATTAAAGCTATTCTCACTAGTGTTAGATGATATCTCATTGTGGTTTTAATTTACATTTCTCTGATGATTACTGATGTTGAGAATTTTTTCATGTTTACTGGCCATTTATTATCTTCTTTAGAAAAGCTTCTGTTCATATCTTTTGCCTACATTTTAATGGGGTTGTTTGATTTTTTTTTCTTGCTGATTTACTTGAGTTCTTTGTAGATTCTATGTATTGGCCCTTTATTGGATGTATAGCATGTGAATATTTTCTCCCATTCTATAGGTTGTCTATTTGTTCTGTTGATTGTTTCCTTGGCTGTACAGAAGCATTTTAAGTTATTCAGGTCCCACTTATTTATTTTTGTTGTTGCTATGATTTCCTTTGGGGGCTTCCTCATATATTCTTTGCCTAGGCTGACATCTAGAAGAGTTTTTTTCAACATTTTCTTCTAGAATTCCTATGGCTCCTTGTCTTAGATTTAAGTCTGTTATACATCTTCAATTAATTTTTATGAGTGGTGAGAGACATGAATCCTGTTTCAGTCTTCTAAATGTGGCTATACAATTTTCCCAGCATCATTTATTGAATAGGGATTCTTTCCCCTTGTGTATATTGATGTTTACTTTCTCAAAGATCAGCTGGCAATATGTGGATGGCTTTACATCTGTGTTCTCTGTTCTTTTCCATTGGTCTATGTCTCTATTTTTGTGCCAGCATCAGATGTTTTGGTTAGTATAGCCTTGTAGTATAGCTTATAGTCTGTTAAAGTGATGCCTCCAGATTTGTTCCTTTTGCTTAAGGTTGCTTTGGCTATACGGGCTCTTTGCTGGTTCCAAACGAAGCATAAAATTATTTTTTCTAGATCTGCAAAAAATTATGTTGGTTATTTTAATGGGGATTGCATTGAATCTGTAAATCACTTTGGGTAGTATGGACATTTTAAGAGTGTTAATTCTGCCAGTACATGAGCATGATATATTTTTCCATTTATTTACATCATCTGCACTTTCCTTCATCAATGATCTGTAGTTCTCTTTGTAGAGATCTTTCACTTCCTTGGTTAAATTTATTCATAGATATTTTATTTTCTTTGTAGCTTTTGTAAAAAGATAAGCAAAATTGATAAATGTCTCACTGGATTAACCGTAAGTAGAAAAGAAAGACCCAAATAAGCTCAATCAGTAATGAAAAAGAAAATATTACAACTGATACTACAGAAATACAAAATATCATATGTGAATACTGTAAAATCTTTATGCATATAAACTTAAAAACACTGAGGAAATGGACAAATTTCTGGAACCACAACCTCCCAAGGTTCAATCAGAAAGAAATAGAACTTTTGAACAGACCAATAATGAGCAAAAAAATTGACTCAGCAATAAAAAATCTTCTAATAAAAAAAGTGCAAGACCAGATGGTTTCATAGCCAAATTCTATCAGACCTACAAAGAATTGGTACCCATACTGCAGAAATTATTTCATAGCATTAAGAAGGAAAGAATCCACCCCACCTCATTCTATGAAGCCAGTATCACCTTGATATCAAAGCCAGGAAAGGCCACAACAAAAAAAGAAAACTGTAGACCAGTATCCATTATGAATATAGATGCAAAAACCCTCAATAAAATTTTAGCAAACCAAATTCAGCAGCACATACAAAAAATAATCCGTCAAGACCAAGTGGGCTTCATCTAAGGGGTGCAAGGATGGTTCAACATACGTAAATCCATAAATGTGATTCACCAAATAAACAGAAGCAAAAACAAAGAAAATATGGTCATTTCAATAGATGCAGAAAAAGCATTTGACAAAATTCAGCTCACTTCTGTGATAAAAACTATTAACAAAATAGGCACAGATGGAACATACATCAAAGTTATAAAAGCCATAAATGACAAACCCACAGCCAACATCACAGTGAATGGGGAAAAGTTAAAAGCATTTCCGCTCAGAGCTGGAACAAGACAATGATGCCCACTGTTACCACTTCAGTTCAACATAATGCTAGAAGTCCTAGCTAGAGCAATCAGGCAAGAGAAGGAAATTAAAGGTGTCCAAATGTTTTTCTTTTTTAATCTATGAAATGGGATCAATGATTTCTTATCCATATAGTTTTTTTGAGCATTAGGGATATTGCCCTGTGGTAGAAGTAGGAAATATTTATTGAACTTTCATTATTGCTCAACATTATATTAAATGCTTTACAAAAAAATATCTGATTTTACTGGGAAAAGACCACCTTATTTAGGCACCATTATTATCCCAACTTTAAGGATGATGAAATAAAGTTTACAGAGGTAAATTTTCTTGCCTTATATGACAACCTAAGAAGCATCGGGAGTAGACTGTGATTCACTATAGATAATACTGTCTTCTGATGCCATTGTTATTTTTGTTAAGTTCTGATATGTGCGATTGGCTAGGACATCAGCCACCAAAATGTAAAATGTCATGGATAAAAGCTTCAGAAAGTATACGAGACATAGTTTACATCAGTTAGTGCTCATCTCCTCGAAAACATCACAGAAAAATATTTTCATTGATCTACTATGGTTGTCAGCTGTTCTCAACTATGTTGGGATTAGGCAGTATACTGGTGAAATCACTTAAGCTCAAATTAATTTACCTTTAACTGGGTGAAATGTTTTGAAGAAGTTTGTATTGACATTCATTATCCTTAAAAGTGTGTCCTTTTGATGGTAGATGAATTAAATATAGAAGACGTGTTCATGCATAAAAATTGGCTGAAATTACATTTTCTAAAGGAAAATGAAGACCTATTTGTATGTGTGTATGTGAATGTGTGTGTGTGTGTATGTGTGTGTGTGAGGTATGTGGTGCTTTTAGTTTATATAATAAGGGAATCCACCTGCTAAGACTTGTCCTCTTGAAGATGCACTGTAATAAAGGTTCTACTTGTGACAAATTGAGTTAACAAGGATGAAATGAATGGATTGTCATAGTTCATGTAGCATATTTCCAGAGACATCAAAAGAAGTCCTGACTGTGGCAGCATTCCCCAACCCTTTTGGCACCGGGGATCAGTTTCATGGAAGACAATTTTTCCACTGACCAGGTGAAGTGGGTGCACAGAGGAGCTCTGCGACCCTGTCCCTAACAGGCAGTGCACTGGTATTGGTCCACAGCCTGGGGGTTGGGGACTGCAGAGTTAGGTAACCAGAGGAGGTGTTCTCCGCAAACTCATTACAAAGAGATCTCAAACCTAAATTTATTTGCAAATATATCAAGAGCTTGATATAACTTCTCTCTAAAGTTGATTAAATTTAATATTTTCAATAAGGACCAAATATATGTTCCTTTTTTATAAAAGAAAACATCAGGATCAAGACTTCAGTTGTGGTTGGCAAATGAATGCTACCTGACTTAGAAATGTGCCCACCCATCCACTGACCTGATGACTAATTTTCCACAAACTGTTTAACCTCAGAAAACTGGGAGTTTGACACTTATTAAGTGAGGAAGTTTAATTGCATAATTAAAGGAGGAAAGTTATAAAATTGAGGACCTGAGGCTCAGATCTCAGTTCTACTGCTTACTATATGTATTCCCATTGATAAATAAGGAAATACTTTCGTAATTAGAGTGATGTGAAGGGTGGATTTATACTACACATGTGAAGACTTGATAAAATATAAGTAAGCCATACCACTTCTCTTTCCTTTCAAATCTTATCCCCTAAAACTTCACAATTTTATACTTCTAAACCTGAGAGACTGGAAGTCTTGATTTTCATTGGAAAGCCATGTAAGTTCCCTGGGCCTCACTTTCAACACATAGATAATAAGGAAATTAGATCTAGATTGTGAAAGAGGTTTCAGCCTTTTTCTTGCACTGTAATGGCCTTTGGAGTGCACTGTTGAAAATATTTCTGAGGAAATATGAAAATTCTGTAGGAAAAAAACGCCGTTATTAATAAATTTGCCAAGATACAGGCATGCTACATGAGTTCCATCCTGGAATAGGTGATTCATAATATCCTCTCCAGGATTCAAGTCCAGGGTTATGGAATTTGTGGAAGCTTGCACTGGAAATCAAATTCCGAATAAAAATAATGTTCCATTAGTCCCAGTACAATATCAAGACAATGTTATAAACAGACATCAAACAAAACACATATGATGTGCTGAAAACTGCTCAAGGGTTAGTGATAGATAGAAATTTGATGAGAATATCTTGTCTTCAAAGAGAAAACTACTATTTACGAGGATTAATTAATGAACCTATAAATTTTACAGGCATCTCTGTACTAAAGCATCAGTAATGTCCATGAGTACCCTCATGCTCACAGAGTAGACATTTGCAAACACACTAGAAAGAATATTTCTACCAATTGTATAAAAATTTATATTTAGATTTAATGAACATTTCATGTGCGTGACACTGGTTTAAACTCAACAACTTATGGAAGCTCATAAATTAAGTAATATTGTAATTTTCATTTAATATATTTGTAAACTGAGGTTTAGAATGGTGAAAGAATGTGATCAAGGTCTTACAGTATAGATTGAAATGGTGACTTGAAGCAAGGTATGCTTGCCAACAAGTTGGCTCCTTTGCACGCAATATAAAATTTCCTTTGTAGAAAGGGGATGGATCTGTGATGGAAGCGGGTCATCTACATCATGGCTGCCCAGTCAAAAACTGAAAGACCATTAATGTCTCTGATTTTTTGGAGCCTCACAAGAAAAATAAACAAAACAAAAATATCTAATGTCATTTTTCAAAATTTATCAAAATTTAGATAAATAAAACCGAAAAGGAGTCCAGAGAGATCCAACCAAGCCTCTTAAATTTTACAATTAGGGGAAAAACATCAAAGACAAAAACAAAACAGACCTTAGGCCTAGAATGAGAATAACACTTCGCAAAGTGATCAAAACCTAGTCAATGACCATTTACCAAGAAATTGGATCTTTATCTAAATTTCCTCAATTAGTAGTGTGTGGATGATTTCATTTGCAACATGGATGAAAGGTGGATGTGTTGGAAATTTCTAGGTCTGTTAAGTACTGTGGCTTAGCTAGATTCCATTCTCAGGGCCTGGCACTTTGGAATAGAAAGAGTGTCGTCCAAAGACAAAGTAATGAATAGAAGTAGATAGGTTAATTAATTTGAATTTTCCCCTGAAGGTTATCTGTGAAGAAACTGAACAAAAAATAAAAAATAAATAAATAAAAACAAAATAGCAACAAAAACCCTAACACCACGAATGTGCAGCTGGACGGAAGGCTTTAGAAATAAGTTAGAGTAGGATATACTAAAGAAGAGAAGCTGAAATAGAAGTTATGTGACTATTAATGTCCATGCCCACAGGAACTAAAAACATTCATTGTGAAAAGTACTATAAAATAATTGAGGCTCTAGAGTTCAAGGAATTCAATGCAGAATATTGGGGGGGTAGCACTGCTATCAGGGTAGGGAAAGCATTTTAGACATTGTCTGATCTCTGGACAAGCAATTGACACATAGACCTGGCATTAATTAATCTGAGAAATGTATTTTTAAGCTTCTCGCCTGGCTTAAGCCCTTTGCTTGGTATTGTATATACAGTGATGAATCAAATAGATTCAGATGCAGAGAACTTGACTGATATCCTGTTTATGAAATATAAAGGTCTTGGATATAAAAGAGATGTCCAGTTACTATTATACGTTCAGGACCAGACTATCAAAATGGTTTATTTAACAGTGAGTTGTCAGAGTACTAAAATATTGGTCTTTCTGTTAGCCCACCCTATAGTCATAGGATTGAGGCTTCACTAAGTCCATTTGGTGCCTCCGAGCTCCAGAAGGAATGAGAGGAGAAAGTCAAGGGTAAGAGATCAGGAGATGTTGACTACAGGTAGTACATTTATTACTGTATGGCAAAATAGTCATTCCTAGTTTTTGCTATTAGAAATTGCACTTAATACAATGTTTCTGAGTTCTAAGGTTTAATTAGAATCTGTTTCTGTAACAGTGTATGAAATGAACTTTATGCTCACGTAAGGATCTTGAATAATAAGTAATCATTCAAGAAATTACATTTTCTGTGATAAAATAAAAATGGTCATTTCAGTTATAATGTGGAGCTTAGATCTGGATTAAACTTAGAGAGAGGCAATTTTTTTCAGCCCCATCATTTCATAGCGAAATGTCTATACAATAGAGAAAGTTGAAGGTTCATTTATGGCCACACAACTACTTGGTGGGGCAAGGATCTTGTTTTGTTTTATTAATTAATTTTTCCATTAGGCACCATTAAATTTGTCAAAGCCATCACTATTTTGCCATCTCCCCAAATGAGTCATCTTTTAATCCTCTGTTTCTCTATTTCCCTGTAGGTCTTCATTTGACTAATTATTTCAAACCTATCCCTTCAGTGTCTTGCCAATAAGGATTCTGTTTCCCCTTGTCTTGACAATATTAGTAACATCAAAACAGGCCGAGCTAATATCTCTTTTCCCCTTCAATGTAGTGAAAGCACTAGGGATCAAATGACTTTTTAAAGAAAAATGGGGAACTTCCTCAAGAATATGATGAAATCAATCCTTGGAAAAGAATAATATTGGGAGCTGTAATATATCTGCAAAATCAATTTTCCTAACATGTAACTCTAATCACATAATTTGCCTAGTCCACAACTTTCAGCATCTTCTAATTGTCAAATAAATTGTCATGATTTATTATTCTAGTATTCAAGAGCTCCCTAACATTGTTCTATGTTTTGAGACATTTCCTCAATTCTGCCTTGTAGGACTAGCAGCATCTATACTGTGACTTCACTGAATGGTATTCAAGTTTGTCACCCGGAATGTCCCCCTCTACACTTTGAACATTTAAAGTAATCAATACATGTGTATTGATTTTCTCTAGACAGAAAGAGAAGAATAAAATAAATGGAAGAATAGAGCTGATGATTCTATTCTTTGACATTTAACATCCCATTGTAAATTAAAACCAAAGCATTTTAGTTTGCTCTATAGTTTTTCAGAGTTTGTCTAGGATGGATTATATCTATGTGAATAATTAGTGGTTCTTAGTTTCCAAAACTAAAGGCCAAGATCTTGATCACAGTTTGCACCAATAATGCGCAGACACTCATCAGTAACAGTGCCACTCATATTTTCTATGTCGACTTCCCCTCAATGGGTACATAGGGGTTTATGAATATTTGTAGTGGTCAGGGAAATGTACTTCATAGCTGGAAGGCTGGAGTTAGATCCAGTTTTGATAGCCAAAAGGTTTGAAACATTTAAAACATGACCTCTTTAGAGGAACTTCTTCAAAGCTAAAGAATGAAAGCTTTGACGCAATTGCATGTTTGCTTTAATTCAGTAATTCCATTACTAATTTGACAATTTTAAAATCATATCTAATCTCAGAAAATTTTCAAAAGTGAAAATTGGGCACTTGGAAAATGTTGAATCTAGCTTTCTTTTAACAAACTTTTGATGGAGAAACGTGTATTGGAACGGGCAAGTTTCTTGGGTCGGGCAAACATGGAATAGTTTAAATGGAATAATAATAACCATATTTTTTCATGAACAAATTACTGTGATGAATTGAGAATATATAGATAAAAGTAGCCAACATATAGAAGACATGATACCGTCCCCTCACCTGCACAACCCCCTTTATTTACCTCTTTCCATCGAGAGATGAATATATTTTGTGTGTGTGTGTATGGATATATTATTTTTATATATAACCATATAATCATATATAATTATACTTTGTATATGTACTTATATAAAGCATAATTTGTTGCAAGATTTAAAAAGTATTTTCTTGACATAAATGTAAAGAACTCAAGTGAAGCGGATGGTAACAATGGCAGATATAAAACATGTTTGGTGACTATAATCCTTTCCAATACATGTTGCTTTAGATATTTATCATTACGAGTAATACCACAGGGAATGTATTATTTAAAATGTGAGAGGCTGTTACATGTTTTGCAGTCGCAAGGCTGATCTGAAAACAATTTTACATGAGCATATGTATATAGACACACATTTTAAAATCATTGATAATTTTTCTTTTAGGGTATGTGCTGCATGAATCTCTCCACCCTCAATCCTCAGAACTCTCTGATTTTCACACTGGGTCACCAAATGAAAAATGTTTGTTTTTATTTCCTTAAGAGGAGATACAAATGAAAAACAAACCTTATACAGAGACTTGAAAATGGGATTCAAGGTGGGGAAAGAGGATGACATTGGTATTTTCTAAGAGCAAATAATTAATCTCTAAGTACCAATAACTTGATAATCAATAGTTTACACAGAGAAAAGTAAGCCTAACGAAATCAATGTTGCCTAAGATAGCTGTCCACCTATTTTTACCTGCTTAGGATACTGAAAATAAATTATAGTATTATATATTACTAAGTGGACTTTTACCATCAGAGAAACTTCAGTTTCAACTTCTATCCTGTCACTGACAATCTTGTTTCTTTGGGCAATTTCAAAAATTATGCACACATACAAACACACACCCTTGTGTGTACAACATAATGTTTGAATTAATAATGAAGTTCTAAAGCAACATAAAGTACTTACTCCATAACCACCAACAGTAACTATATATATATATATATATAACTATATATATTTGTTTACCTTCCTTTTCCCTCTATATATGTAATATTTTTATTTATTAGTGAGTACATATATTATTATATATTTATAATATTTATATTTATATAACGAGTGGATATATTGGTTAGTTTCCATCAGTGAAAAGATAATCAGTAGTAAATGCCCACTAATTGATGTCTTTTATTAATTAGATAACTACCTAATTTCCATTGTACCTAATTGCTAACCTTATCTCCAAGGAAACAAGTATAGAAAGTTAACAGGTAAATGAAATTATAGTGCATTGCTTTCTGGTACTATTTTGGGATTGCATAATGGTTGATTTTTCTGACTTGCAAATAAAGCATTATAGTTATTAATACAGTATTATGCAACCTATTAATGAAAATAAAAATAATAATTTCTGCAATAGTTTTGTCAAGAAAATACAAATAAAGTTGAAAGACAAAATTAGACCACAGGAACATTGTTTTACTATTAAAATGGTAAGGTTTAGCAACACTGTATTATTAATCATATAAAATTGCTGATGTCACTCAATTATACTGATTGTGTTTTTTAATAGACTTAATTTAGAGCAGTTTTAGATTTTGGAAAACAATTGTTTAGGGAGTTTTCATATAACTCACATTTAATTACTTAACATTTTAGATTAGTATCACATATTCATTACAATGAATAAACCTATATTGGTACATTTTCATTAACTAAAGTTTGTGCATTATTCAGATTTCTTAGTTTTTACCTAATGTCTTTCTTCTGTTTCAGGATATAAAATTATATTTGGTGGTTAAGGATCCATAGGCTCTTCTTAGTTGTAGCAGTTTTATAGACTTTTCTTGGTTTTGATGACCTTGACGATTTTGAGGAGCACTGGTGAGGCATTTTGTAAATTGTACCTCAACTGGGACGTGTGTGACATGTTTCTCAAGGTTATGGTGAGGTTATGTGCCTTGGGAAGGAAGACCAAAGAATTAAACTGCCATTTCCTCACATCACATCAAGGGAACATACTATCAACATGATTTATCACTATTGATGTTAACCTTGATACCTAGCTGAAATGGTATTTGTCCCATATCTCCACTGTAAAGTGACTCTTTATTGACCCTTTCATATTGTACTCTTTGGAAGGAAGTTAATATTTACTGCTAACATTTAAGGAATGGGGAGTTATGTTCCACTTCCTTGATAGCAAAGATCTGCTTAAGTTATCTGGAATTAGGCACAAGAAACCTTTCTGTTCTCTCCCATTATTTTAAATTCATTCAATCATTTATATTAGTATGGATTCATGGACAGTTATTTTATACTTTGGACTATAATCCAACAAAACTCTCCTTATTTCTTGCTCAAATTTGTTTCAGCTTTGGTCTTCAGGAGCTTTTTCACTTGTCTTCTGTGTATCTTTGACATATTTCCATCATTGTGGGTTATTTTTAAATGCTATTTTAATTTCTGCATTACAAGATAGTCAAGACGTATTTTGTATATATCCTAATCTAGTCTTAGAATCAAATGAACCAAATCTCCAGAAGAGCCTGATTCCTTTTATTGGAGGTGGTATTAGAAACCAAGATCTAAATACTAGGTGTGCTTGTGGCTACTGGATGTTGATGTTTCTACACCCTCTCAGCTGAGAGAGCAAGAAGATATGCAGGTGTATATTAACCCACGTATGCACATATATCTATAAATATTTATGTCTATCTCTATATTAAGGTAAACATATAATATAATAATCCAAAACATATATATATGTACAAAGATTATATATATGTATATGTATGTTTCAGATTTAAAAAAATCTTCATTAGATATGCATTTTACAAATATTTTATCCAAGTCTGTGGCTTGTCTTCTGTTTACAGTGTCTTAAAGAGTAGAAGTTTCTAATTTTAACAAAGTCTAACTTGATTTTTCTTGGCTCAAGTTTTGCTTGTTGTATCTAAAACTCATGAACAAACTCAAGACTATCTATGTTTTCTTCTGTTTTACCTTGAAATTTTATAGTTGTGTGCTTTACATTTCAGTCTGTTATCCATTTAGATTTTTTTTTTTGAAAGATGTAATGTCTGTGTTTAGGTCGTTTTGCATATTAGACATTCAATTTTTCTAGTACAATTATTGAAAAACTATCAATTCTTCATTGAACTGCCTTTGTTCCTTTACATGAAACAGTTGACCATGTTTTTGTGGGTCTGTTTCCGAGCTCTCTGCTCTATTTAGTTGATCTGTGGGTTTATGCTCCCTTGATATATTATAGCTTTATAGTAAGTCTTTAAGTCAGGTAATGCAGATTCACCAACTTGTCTTCTTAAGCATCATGTTGGCACTTCAAGGTCTTCTGCCTTTCAATATAGACTTTGGAATGAGTTTTTTGATGTCCACCAAATAGTTTACTGGGAGTTTGGTTGGATTACATTGAATCTATAGATTATGTTGGAAAGAATTAACACCTTAACAGTATTGATCTTCTAATTGTGCAGGCTCCTATCTCCAGGATGCAGACTGGTGCCTGTTAGGAACTGGGCTGCACAGCAGGAGGTGAGTGGCAGGCAAGCAAACAAAGTTTCATCTGTATTTACAGCGCTCCCCATCACTTGCATCTCTGCATAAGCTCTGCTTCCTGTCAGATCCGTGGCAGCATTAGAGTCTCATAGGAGCACAAACCCTACTGTAAACTGTGCACGCGAGGGATCTAGGGTGCGCGCTCCTTTTGAGAATCTAATGCCTGATGATCTGAGGTGGAGCTGAGGAGGTGATGCTAGTGTTGGGGAGTGGCTGCAAATACAGATTATCATTAGCAGAGAGATTGACTACACAATAAATGTAATGCGCTTGAATCAACCAAAACCATCCCTCACACTGCCCCGTCCATGGAAAAATTGTGTTCCATGAAACTTGTCCCTGGTGTCAAAAGGTTGGGGACCACTGTTCTAATCCATGAGTATCTCTCCATTTATTTAGATCTTTAATTTTCTTTTATCGTAGTTTATAGTTTTCCACATAAAGATTCTGTACATATCTTATTTAATTTAAACGTAGCATTTCTTTTTTTCAGTGCTATTATAAGTGTTTTTTAAGATTTCAAATTTCTATCATACATTGATACATAGGAAAGAAATGGAGTTCTGTATATTAACATTGTATCTTGCAGGCTATGCACATTTATTAGTTCAAGGAATTGTTTTGTTAATTTTGTGAGATTTTCTATCATATCATATTATTTGCTAATATTTTTTACTTTATTTTTTGTCTTATTTAACTCAAAGAACTTCCAGTAAGATGTTAAAAATGAATGCTGAAAGAGAATATCCTTGCCTTGTTGCTGATTTTAGGAGAAAAGCATCCAATCTCTCACCATATAGTATTATCTTAGCTGTAGGATTTTTGTAGATGTTCTCTACCAACTTGAGGATGTTCTCCTCTATTCCTAAGAATTTTTGTTTTGCTGAAAGTTTTTAACATTGATAAGTGTTGGAGTTTTTGAAATATTTTTTTCTACATCATTTAATATGGTGATAATTTTTTCTCCTTTGGATTTTTTATGTGATATATTAATTACATTGACTGACTTTTGAATGCTGAGATAGCTTTGTACATAAAAATTCCACTTGGTCATGGTGTTCTTTTATACATTGTTGGATTTTGTATAGTAATATTTTGTTGAAGACTGTTACATCTGTGTTCATGAAAGATAAACTGTAGTTTCCCTGTCCTGTAATGTCCTTATATGGTTTTAATATCATAGTAATGTTGTACTTTTTGAATAAGTTTTTCCTCTGCTTATGTCTTTTGGAAGAGATTGTAGAAAATTACTATTATTTCTACCTTAAATGTCTGGTAGAATTCATGAGGGAAACCAGCTGTTCCCGGTCCTTTCTTTCTTATGAAGTTGTTAATTATTGATTCAATTTCTTAAATAGATATGCTCCTATTCAGTTTACATATCTTTCCCTGTGCAAGTTTTGGTAGTCTGTTTCTTTTAAAAAATGATCCATTATTCTAAGTTATCAAATTATGAGGTATAAAATTGTTCATAATATTTTTTTATTTTTAATGCCTATGGGATCAGTACTGATGACCTGCTGATTTAAAGTTGTTTCTTGGATATAGTTGAATTAATATTAATATCTACCATGTTTTTATTTTCTGTTAGTTATATTTTTCTTTTTTTCCATTTTTGACTTATCTCATTTAATTGAACATTTTATATGATTCTGTTTTATCTACTCTCTTAGCATAAAAAATATATTTAATATTAATGATTTCCCTAGAGTTTTCAATACACAAATTTCACTAATCTGAGTCTACGTTTAAAATACTATACCACATTATATGTTGCTTAATTACCCAATGTTTTCTTTTAGTAGTTTCATAGTTTCAGATCTTATATTCAAGTCTTTAATTCATTTTTATTTGATTTTTGTATATAGTGAGAGATAAGGGTGTAGTTTCATTCTTCTGCATATGAATATACAGCGTTCTCAGCACCAGTTATTGAAGACACTGTCCTGTCCCCACTATGTATTCTTGCCACCTTTGTTGAAGATAAATTTACTATAGATGTGTGGATTTATTTCCGGGTTCTCTATTCTATTCCATTGGTCTCTGTGTCTGTTTTTCTGCCAGTAACATGCTGTTGTGGTTGCTATAGTTCCGTTTTACTCTACTGCTTTTAATGTGCAAATAATTGGTGGAGAAAAAATCCATAAGGCTCAAAATGGAAGCTCCTCAAGGTCTCCTTTCCTCTCAAATCTTCACACCCATCTGAGGATCTGTCAGTTTGTCTCTTCTCAGAGTCAGCTCTAGGAACAGCCTCTTCTAACGTCCACGCAAAAATCTAATCTAATTTTTCTTTCTGGTGTCTTCTCTGTCCAGCTATTACAAACATCGACCAGTTTGTGGCGTGAGAAATCAACTCTAATTGATCGTGTATTCTTGCAAATCTATTGTTTATGATATAAGAATTATGCCCAGCCTTTTTAGAATATATGTTCTTTAAATTCAGAATGTCTGGTCCTTGCAATATCTTGATATTCTCAGATCAAGCAACAAGGTTTACTTGCCTGTGTTCTCTCTAACGACAATTCTGTGTGAAGGTGTGGATGACTTACATTCCTGGTGCTGGAAACGAGAAAGACATGGGGTAAAAGAGAATTGGTGGGAGAGATGTATCTTTAGGAAATATGACAACATTATATACAAACATAATTATATAATAAATATAATTATATAAATATAAGATATTTATGTACAGTTTTGATTGTATAAAATGATTAAATAGCATTATCAAAAATAATAGTTTTTCTCAGAATTGTTTTCTTATCTTTTTAATAAACATTGATTTAGAATTATTGGTACATAAAATCATATCCATTCATAGACTATAAGCTAATGGCAAGAACCATATTTTATGCACTGTGTATCTAGTAAAATCTGTTACTAAACTGTGTTCACAATAGCTGTGAAGAATGATAAATTTGAGAGCTTATTTGAGTAGTTAAAAAATGTAAGGTTTAGTTCCATCTATTGCTCAACAATTGCTCTGATGAGAGATTGTGTTGAATGTAGAAAAAGGGGTGGGCAGCTGGTATCCAATGAGTTCCCACTTTCTGCTAGGTGTAGTTTAATCCTATAATTATTAAAATGTTGAAACTGAGATAGTATTTACATAATTTGTCCAAGGTCACTCAGACAGGCAGTTGCAGAGTTCAGATTTGAATTTTGTGTGTATTATTGACTTCAAAGCTATGACTGTATCTTCTTATGTATCGGTATTATGCTGATATAGGCATACAGATGGACAGTTGATTTGGCACTGTGCTAAGCACTAGGGATAAAAAGACAAAACTCATGGGGGGAGTACAGTAAGAAAACAGCGCCTATTACTTCTTCCCAATCATCACAAGTGCTGTGCCCGCCCTTAACACTCAAAATTCAACTAAATTCAATTAGATTTAAAGATAACATTATAAAAAAATAAAAAATAAATATTGCTATAAATCAATTGGGACGAATTTTGTACAAGCATAATTGGGTTCATCTTGTAAACTCATCTTGCTTTTTTTCTCCTAATAAATTATGACAGATTTTTTTCAATGGGGCATTCAATATTTTTCATAAAACTTCTTTGCCTTTTATCAGTACATGTAAAGAAATTACTGGCATTTTCAGTTTTAAGAAGAAAAGTTGTAATCAGTCTATTTTAGGTGTGTTACCATAAATGCTTTATTTTTTGCTTGTAGCTGCTCTGGGTTAGAGTGAAACACAATTAGCAGAAAAGAGGAATCTGTGCAGCAGGCTTTTTCACACTTTACAAATGGTTACAAAGTGATAATTAACAGTGTGCTAAATACTGGGTGATAATGCTCAACAGAATAAGGTGAAAATTAATTGTTTGAGATACGCTATCACTGGAATGGATCATTTTCTTAAAAGCAATTGAAGCAGACAAACATTGACAGTCTCTAGTTTCGAGGTACATAATACACTATCATCAGCTCAATTGAATTGAACCACTCCTGGTCATTACCATCATCTTTCATTCATGATTCTGCTCATTCAACAAACATTTATTGAATGTCACTGTTGTGCCTGGCATTGTGATAGATGCTGAGTATAAACCAGGAAATAATAGACACATGGTCTCTGTCCACATGGGAATTTTACTATATCAGTTGCTGTCACCATCAACATCATCGTTATCTTCCGTATCACTATTGGCATCATTATCATCATCATCACCATTGACTCTAGGGACAGATTCTGTGTTAGTAGGGGAAGTAAGAGATGGGAAAAGATTGGAAAGACTTTTTTATCTGGTGGGACACTCTTCCCCTTTTCTTCTCATGCTCATTCTTACCTTTACAGTATGAGTTTAGAATGTTATCTTCACAGAAAAACCTTCTCTGACTACCTCATTTAAAGTAGACCATACCCTCAATTGTTCTATATCACTTAACTTTGGAATGTGGTGGATACTCAAATCATAGTTTCTGAATGAATGCATGAGATGATGGAGATGTTTGATCTCTTGCCATGGCTCTAGTAACTACTGCAACACACACAGCCACAAGTAGTTACCAGAGGCACCAACCCATGAACTCACTGATGGTTTTATACAGTGATTTGTCTTCAACCAACTTTTTAGTCCCTCGCTTTCAGCCCCTGTAAACTGTAATCCCTTCACCTTTCGATTTTGTAACTGTAAATTCCATGTCTCCATTTTATACTGGCTACCTTACTCTGCTGGTGCTTGTTCTGCTGGTATTAACCTTCTCCTACAATTCACCCAGGTGTTAGCAGCAGTGACCCTTCTGGCCAGCCTTGTGCTCCTACATGTTAGATGTGGGGACATGGACAGTATCAACCACAATGCTGGTGGGAATTATGAAGCATTAAACTAGGAAACTGGAAAAGGGAGATAAATTCACAAGACAAAATAGGACATTACAATTTATTGAGAGAGAAGATTTGTGAATCATGCAGATACGATATGAGAATTAGATGGAAGAATGGTGTCACCATTCACTGAAATTGATAACTCAGAAGCAAGAGCAGAACAAATGGAGAAGATGATTAGTTCCACTGTAGATATGTTGATAGCATTGCCATTTATTGAAAAAGCGAGCTTGAGAATAGAAAGATCTGAAAGTGATACAGAGATTTTAATCAGTGATAGGCTGAAAAATGCTGCTGCCATTAACTGGAATTGGGGAATTAGAAGCAAACAAAAGGAAAGTGATGGTTGTTTCCATTGTGGAAATATTGAGGGCAAGAGATGAAGCAAGCAACTTTAAAAAGCAGTCTTAGCCTTTTGTAATAATCCACTTCTCTCTCTCTTTCATTATATATATAAACACACACACAATTTTTTCTAATTCACCATATAGATATGTTTCCTTCTGAAACAAGAAAAGATATAATGAGAAGAGAAAGTTCCAAGAACAGAGTCTTGGGAGTGAGATAATAAAGTAGAAGAAGAATAGTCATAAGATAGAGGGGGAGCCAAGAACAAAGTAGTGAGAATATAGGAAGGATATGATTCAAGAGGAAAGATAAGAGAAATAGTATCAAATATGTGGGAAAGGTCAGAGAAATAAAGGTAAAATCAAGATTTTTCTGTTTTGGAATTTATGATTTTGGGGGGACTCTAGTTCAAACAGTCATGGGAGATTTTGGGGTTGGGTGAAGGCAGACTGCAGTAGATCAGCAAGTATAAATGAAGCCAGAGACAGTTTTATGAAGTGTAAAATGTACTTTCTGGAAATGACATGCTTAGAATTATAAAAATGTTTGTTCCCTCAGTCTTGAAAGAGTTTCTCCCAGATAATTACCGTGCTGTCACTCCTTTATCTAATTCCAGTCTCTGTTTAAATGTCACCTCCTCAGAGAGGGCTGTCTTAAGGGCCTGTGCCTCTGTCACCTGTTTGCCACCCAAGACTCATTCTCTGCCCTTCTTTGTCCTTCCCTGAGTTCTACCAGGCTAACTCACATGACCGCATTGATGACCCTCCTTGACCTTTGATTTCTGATAGGATGTGTTCACTGGGGAGCACTAGTAAGGGACAGGTAGGAGGGAAGAGTGAGACCTTGGGATATTTATGTCTCTCCTTATCTCCGTGAGAGTCACCATACAGGTGGTCACGCAGCTCTTTCCACACACTCTCCACTCCATGTTCCATTCTGAACCCCTTCAGTCCTAGGGGTGGTAACATACACAACTATTATTACTGTCCCCATAGGTATGAAACCATCTTTTAGAGATTTCCCTGCACCCTGTCCATACCTTTTTAAGTAACATACCCATACCTTTTAATGAATAAAATTATCCTCAATTATCCCAATTTGAGTGTGCCATCTAGATCCTTCAAACATGCTGACCGATATGCAATCCTGTATAAAATAGAAGCCGCAGAACTCTTATCTCAATATCCTACTTTATTTTTATTTGGAGAGTTTATCACCAATTAATGTGGTTATATATCTATATGTTTGCTGTTTATTTGCATATTACTATGTTAAACAGACAAGGGACTTTGTCTATTCTGTTTACTATCATATCCCATTCCCTAGAACAATGTCCGGCATATGTTAGGTCCTATACACACACACACACACACACACACACACACACACATTTATATATGATGGATATGTATGCAAATCACATACCACATTTATCCTAGCATTGACATGCATCTTTATTTTGGCATCTCTTCCTTCAATATCTTTATAATAAGAAAAAAATCTTTTTATATACTAAGTTGTATTTGATACTAGCACAACTAGTAATAATAATCATACTCTAGAAGTTTCAAATCCTAATAACCCTAAACATTTCAAATTGAAGAGAACTTTGCATATATGACTTATTCAAAAATGCAATCATTTGTGTGTGTGTGTGTGTGTGTGTGTGTGTGTGTGATGGATATTCCAAAACTGTTTTACTTCACATGTTTTTAAGCACAAATTTTTCTATATACCTGCCACTATTTCAAAGTTTTGAAATTGACTGAATGGATCCAGTTTTAGGGAGTATGTATATTCCAGGGGGAAATTATATTAGAGATTATAGTTAAAGAGGAAAATAACATACTCATCTGTATTTCAATTTAACAGAACCTTGTAAAAATTACTGTTTGGAACCATTTTATATTCACTAACAATCCAGAGAATACTCAGCGATTGCCAAAAAAAAAATATATATATATAATAATTGCATCTTTTAAAATTTTAAGCAGTATGATGTGTTTAACCATGAGCTATTTTTGAGTGCTTATGCCTCACATATACATTTTTAATTTTGATTGCTCCAGTGAGCCATGCAGCTATTCGCTAGGGATGTACTTCAGAAAAGAACTACCATCACAGTTAACTCACCACTTATCTTTGCCCACTACATAATTACATGTAAGATAGCTTTTAAAAAATCGCTGCTCTTTTAAAAGTAGTATACGATATAATAGAACAAAGTGTGGCACACAGATTGATAATAACCTCCATAGTATTCTCATAATTGTAATAATAAGAAGAAAACTACATCATTTTCTGTGAGTTCTTTAATGTACAAATGTTTTCATCTGAGTTGTCTCATTTCATACCCACAACAAACTTATGGGGATAATATCATCCCTAATTTCATACGACACAACTGAGTAAGGAAGCAGTTAAGGGACTTACTGGAGGGCGTCCTGTGAGTGGTTAAGCTAAGACACAAGCTAAGGTCTTTCATAAAGTCTTACTCAGATGAAATTGTATCTTAATCTTCTCCCACAGGAACTCTGTGATTTTGAGCACATCATTTACATTTTCTGATTTTAGATTTTTCAGCTTTAAAACTGGTAGTAGTGATACCTGGGTTAGAATATTTTGGCGAAGATGAAATTATACAATAGATAACTAGCTAAAAAACTGATGCATGGGGATGACAATAATAATTGTGGGTTTGTAATAATTTTGCTATTATTCTGATTATAAATTCTGTGATTTAGATTTGAATTGTATTTGGAATAAAAAATATTTAGTTCTATAGAACTGTGAATCATTGATCATTATGTTTCTCCCTAGATTTTTTTTTTCCAAATTTTCTTGGGAACAAAATCATTCGCATTTATGGAGACATGAAGAAGATCAAATAATCATGTATCTTAGGCAGACTTCCGTACTCTGATATATAATTATCACATTGCTAAATCCACTACAAGGAGGTAATGCAGATGACCCTTTGTTCCCATCCTACAAGGGTAGATAATTGCCCTGGTATCACAGAACGTTAGGTTTCAAACCTTATTTATTTCCACCCACTTTCTTGTTGCTTTCAGTAAAATCGTGTAACTTCCTAGCATCTTAGCTTCCTAATTTGTAAAACTGGCACACTCCTTGCTGTTCTTTTGTGCCCACAGGAAGAATTGAGTGATTGAATCTCTGCATTAGTCAAGATAGCCCTGGTCGCACGTGGTTTCCAAGTAACCCCAATTGTCAGTGTCACATCATAACAAATGATTTGCTCATGCAACATTAATTATTGGTCTGGGATATTCCCCAGACTAGCTGTCCTCTATGTGTTATCTCAGCATCTCTGGCTGCCTCTACCTGATTACATGCTTCCACAAACATTGTTGTAGAGTAAGTGTGGTTTGGAGTTAAGCACCAACAATTAAATACTTCCACCTGGAACTGCTGCAAATAATTTGTACTTTCTTATAACTAGATAGGAAGAATAAATTCCAGTGTTCTAAACCATTGTAAGGTGACTACAGTTAGCAATAATATGTTATATAGTTTCAAATGGCTACAAGGAGGCTATTGAATGTTCCCAATACAAAAAATAATAAGTGTCTGAGATGATGGATATGCTAATTACCCTATCCAATCATTTCATATATTGAAACATTGCAATGTACTTCATAAATTTGTACAATTATATGTCAATTAAAAAAAGCAAATCACATGGTCATACCCAGGACTTTGAGAAGCAGGATACTAAACTCTTTTCATGGACTCAAAAGTATATGAAAACCATATATTAATGAACAGAAGTGTTACCTATCACAATTGAGATCACAGTTGACATGGAGAGTCTCTTTGAAGAATATTAAATTCCACATTGGTGCAGATCCCCAAGCAGTTTTCAGTATATAAACAGGACATGGCTTTAAGTCAAATGAGTCCTCTGCTCTAACATTCTATTATTAATCTGGAATATGTTGCCTTTTCGTCGACTATCAGAGAGAACTAGAAAATTTCTGTGGTGTCCAAAACAAATCTGAGAGCTGAAAAAACAATGGATAGTACTCAAAGAGGCAGACACTAGAAATTGTGTCTTTCTTGTGTGAAAGCTGTAGCGATCATTTTGCAGTTTGTACTGAAGGATGGAAAGAACAGATTCTAAAACTTTAGTTTTGCATGGATATGTGTAGACACCACAGGATAGATTACATATGAAGGCTCCAGTCTTAATGTGAGAACATTAAGCAATTACAATGTGAGAAATTGAGAAATTTCTGCAATTGGCATTTTAAGACTAGCATAAGAAAATATAGTTTGAATTTAGACACTTTCTTTTAAGTTTTTAATCATCTTTGCTCAATCATTTTTTTTTTTTGTATTCATAGAGCCTGGAGATAAAGAACCTCGTAAGTTCCTACTTCTCCCTGCTCTATGGAACAGAGTGAAGCAGATGCTGTTGGTTTATCTGGTTTATCTTTATTTAGTATTAGGATACTGTTTGGGGTGTTCCCAGATGCTTTTGGTGTTGACTGCTAATGGCTAATACTTGTGCCCTTCTTCCCCAGTGCATTACTCTTGGCTAACAGGAGCCAACTTGATCAGAGCTGTCTGGGATATTGGGAGGTTATACACCCCATATCCCTGAGGCAGCCCAAAGCCAAAGAGTGAGTGATGTTGCAGAACAGTCTTGCCTTCTTCCCTTGAGGTGGGACTTCTGTGATAAAAATTTATGTTACAGAGTTCCCTTTGATGTGAAGTTGAACCTGGACTCTGGAAACCCCACCTTTACCTTGGTTTTCTTATCCTCACCTCTTCTCTCATTCCCTATAGATTTCTCCTGTGAACCCTCTTTCAACAATCACTTTCACAAGAAACCCTGTATCAGGCTCTGCTTCTAAGCCTGACCCAAGACACTGGATATACTCAATCTAATTAGTGCTGTCAATATTCTAGTGCCTAGAACCTGGTAAGAGCTATACTCACAGAAAATCTTTACAAGGTTATACCTGCAGGAACTGGCTACACATTAAACAAGCAAGCAAACAAAAAAGTAAACTATAAAAGCTTAAAACAATATCCCCAACCCTGGGGCTCTGCATTGAACCGCAGAATATTGAAGCATATTGCATCAACAGTTTATTTCGAGTCATTCTCATAGAAAAAGTGATGGTAGTATGGTATTCACTTTCCATATGATAATTACATTAAAATTTCAGTGGTCTTAGAGGAAAACAATAAAATTAGAAATCTTTTGATAATATGAGCATTGCTAATCTCTCAAATCACTGGGATTGGAACTCTAAGAAATGCCTTGTGGAGTCTTTAAGAACACAATGGAGTATATAGTCGAGCCATATGATCTTTGTTAAAGTCATAGTTGCAGTAATACATCAAGCTCTGGACACCACATTCTAAGGGACATACAGGCAATCTGGTGTCCAAAGATAAAGGATTAGAGTTTGGGGGCATGTGATGTAAACATGTATCACATGAAGACCTGGGAAGAGTTATGGCCATATCCTGAACATCTCCTGTTATGACTAATTAGTACCTAGAAGCTATTTTGTGAACTTGTACACAAGAAATATTTATCAAGTTCTGAGTCATCTAAATTAATTTCTCTGAATACAAATTTTCTAATTAACTAGAAGCCGAAGTTTATTGTTTAAATCTATATTTCACAAATTATTCGATTATTAGAAAATATCTTCTTTAAATCCTATTTCTTTTAAAACTGTTTAAACAAATACTAGAATCTGAGCTAATATTTTAGTTATTGTAAGAAAAATGGGCCAGGCGTGGTGGCTCACGCCTATAATCCTAGCACTCTGGGAAGCCGAGGCGGGCGGATCGCTTCAGCTCAGGAGTTCGAGACCAGCCTGAGCAAGAGCGAGAGCCCGTCTCTACTAAAAAAAATAGAAAGAAATTATCTAGACAACTAAAATATAAACATATATATATATATATATATATATAAAAATTAGCCGGGCCTGGTGGCACGTGCCTGTAGCCCCAGCTATTCAGGAGACTGAGGCTGAAGGATTGCTTGAGCCCAGGAGTTTGGGGTTGCTGTGAGCTAGGCTGACGCCACGGCACTCACTCTAGTCCGGGCAACAAAGCGAGACTCTGTCTCAAAAAAGAAAAATCGAGATTATTCCCCAATGAAACATTTATTATACCTATAAAATATAAAGGAAAACCCCATACCATTAAAGGAAAGACAAACTCTTGTTTTAAAAAAGAATCAAATTGTACCCCATAAATATACAAAATTATTATTTGACAATTAAAAAGTAAATTTAAAAACCTAAAGTGAGCCATAAAATTTAACTAAAAAAGCACAAACAAACAAAAACAAAGAAATGAACACAGATGCCAGCAGATCCCAAAGAACTGAGGAACCCCCGCTCCATGCTATTTTTGCTGATGTTAGGGCAACTAAGTCAGTCTCACTGCAACATTCGATATTATCCAGAGATCCACCTTCATAATATAACCCAAGGTACTTATAATCCCAAGTCCTACCCAGACAAGCAATATCAAAACCTCAGCAATAGGTCTGCCAATTACAGCTGGTGATTTACAGAGTCTATGTTTAGCCAAGGGAAAGAATTCGCATCACTCCAAGCAATTGGAGCACATGGAATGTGCAGTGAGATTTTTTTTTTCTGCCTGATCAAATCCTGGAAGTGATTATAGGTTAACTTTAAGAAGTGCTGTAATACTTTCTGAACCCAGATTGTTTCTAGTGATATTGTCAGGGTAATCATGAAGAGTATTCAATCCATTTCTTGTCTTCTTTACCTGGAATATAGAAAACATTTACCCCAGTATCTGCAGTGACCAATGGTGGCAAAATATTCTACTGTATTTCCAACTGACTCACCTAAAGCAATCATGCAAAGTTATCAGTCTATCCCACCACCATCTCAATAAAAGTATACAAAGCAGATTGAAAATATATCAAAAGGAAAGGTACAATAGTTTTGTAAATTACAGCTGGTGATTTACAGAGTTCATCCCTAGCCATGGGAAAGAAATCAGCATCACTCCAAGCAATCAGTACACACGGAATGTGAAGTGAGATCACTCCCCCACCCCAACACCTGGTCAAATCCTGGAAAAGACAAAGCCAGAATGGGAAAAGTTAAGCTTCAGAGCCCAAAATACATGTGTTTGAGACCTGGCTTTGCTATTTTCTGTTCAATCTCTGGCAAGTGATTCGGCCTCTTTGAGCCTCAAAATACTACTCTTCAATAATTTGAAAATAAAACATACTGTCTGCATGACAGATGTGAGAATTTAGTAAGTGAATAATAATAGCTCACGTGTATTGAGTGCTGAGGATGTGTCAGCTCCCATACTAATAGCTTTATGATCACATTTAATCCTTGTAGAAGCTCATTTGATAGGTACTCTCATTATCTACTGCATTCACATTTTGCAGATGAGGAAACTGAGACATACAGAGTTAAACTACTTTCACAAGGAGACACAGATAATGAATTCAAGATCCCAGTTCTCATCCTAGGTAGTCTAATTCCAGAAAAAAAGTTTGGATCCTGAACTATATATACTCTGGATGTTATTCCAACTAATTGGTTTATGAAATGCATCATATACAACATAAGCAATTAAAAATATTAAGCTACCTGACTTAGTCTCTTACTTTTTGGGATAAACTGAATTACCAGTGACAGATAAGTTTTGCTAGTCTATTAACTGGCAACATCAATTCTAAACTTTTATTTCAATGATGCTCTTAAAATGACAGTATGTGTTTCCTTTTCAAGAACTTTTAGTCAAGTAATGTGGGAAGCAAATACCTTCCTCTGAAGCAGTCATTATGTATGTAATTTTTCTGGAATATAATAAATGGGATATATAGAGGGTTGGCTGTATTTCATCAGCTTAGAATGACATACAAGTGCAAACTTTGCATTTTAGTTAGCCCCACAAATGATAAGTATAAAAATAATATTAAAGATAGATGATCTCTGAAGTACTATATGCTTAAAATTCAAGATTTTGAATGTGGTCGTTTTTTTCCCCCCCATACAAGCACTGCTGATACAGTGTTTGTTATTCCATTTGACTATCCAGAGACCGAGGACAGATATTATGTGAAGCACTTGACAATTCAAGTAAAAGATAATCTGATTTTGTCCCAAAACTGGTCAATAATAAATGAGTTTTAAAATTTAAATCAAAACAATGGATTTCTCACAGTACATTATTGATAAGGCACACTTATTCTAACAACATTTTCAAAGGACAATGCATTATTTACTGCCTCTACTAATAAAAACTCTAACATAAATTGAAAATATTAAGCTAAGAAGTAATAATCATATAGGCCTGAGCATGTTAAACATTCTGCAGGGCATTTTATTTGGAATTTGCATATTGAAAATATGTAAAATGACTCGTTCCTCATATTCCTGAGAAAAATATATGTATATATTTTACATTGGTCAGTAAAATAGAAGTTTCCTGTAACAACTCAAGTTTTATAACCCAACTCTAAAATGTCCAATAGCTGTTCCATGCAAGTTCCTGTGCATACTGCTGATCTGAGTAATGCAATGTGGGAAAGTGAAAAGAAATTCTTCACAGGAATAAAGTTATGTGAGGCCAGAATACTACTTTAAAGAATTGTTTCAGAATTAGAAATTTTTATTTAATTTTATTTTTTTCCAGGAGTATTTTGCCTATTTTATTTTACATTCTTTTTAGTTTAAATTTAGATAATCTAAATTATCCAAAAAAATGCAAGATTCATAAAAGTATGTTCATGGAATTATTTATTGAATGAATAAATGCATATATGCCTGGTTATATAAAGGAAAAAAGCAATAGAGGAAGGCAGAGAGATTTTTGGTAAACAAAACCATAAATAAAAATTTAGCACAATCATAGTAAGCTTTTTGGAGTCTCTGATATGTGGTGGCATAAAATATCCTTTCAAAAAACATTTATTTATTTTAAATTCAAATTTGTATTGAGGTAATTGTAGATTTATATGTACTTGCAAGAAATAATACGGAGAAATCCCTTGGAGACTTTGTCCCGTTCGCCCTAATGGTGATGTTTTGCAATATATAGTATTGTACTATATACAACGACAGTACAATATCATAACCAGAATATTAGCATTGGTACAATTCACTCATCTTATTCAGATTTCCCCAGTTTTACTTGTAAGTGTGTGTGCGTATTGAGTTGTATATAATTTTGTCAGTTTTGTAGGTTTGTGTATCTGTCACCACAGTCAAGAAAATCAACAGTTCCGTCAACACAAGAATCCCTTGTATTGTGTAACCACACACATCTCACTCCTACCCGTCCCTGACCATAATTTCTGGCAACCACCAATCTTCATTTCTAAAATTGTGTCACTTCAAACATGTTATATAAATAAAAGCATGTTGTATGTGGTCTTTTGAGATTTTTTTCCTCTGCATAATCCCCTGGAGATGCATCGAAAGTGTTATGTATACCAATAATTTATTGA
Source organism: Avahi laniger (assembly GCA_963575035.1). Taxonomy (NCBI): domain Eukaryota; kingdom Metazoa; phylum Chordata; class Mammalia; order Primates; family Indriidae; genus Avahi; species Avahi laniger. Next base: position 997 of record CAUYSK010086294.1, on the reverse strand, counting down.
TTTTTATCGGTGAGTATGTAAGTACTCCAGTTTGTTTCACTATTTATCTATTAAAGGACAGCTGAACTGGATTTCAGTTTTTGATTATTAATATTACAAATAAAACTCCTATCACTACTTATGCACAGGGTTTTTTTGGTCTAAATATAAATATTCATTTTAGGGGAATAAATACCAAGGAGTGCAATTACTCGAATGTACGGTTGTTGCATACTTAGTTCCATAAGAAACTTCCGTCATGTTTTCCAGAGTAGTTGTACCATTTTACCTTCCCACTAACAATATGTATGTGATCCAGTTTCTCCACATCTACACCAGCATGTGTTGTCGCTATTTTTAATTTTAGGCATGGGTGAAGTGATATGTAATTATGATGTTAATTTGTATATCTCAGCAGGCTATTGGTGCCAAATATCTTTCATGTGATTATTTTCTGTCTATCTTTTCAGCAAAATGTTTGTTTCTGTATTTTGCTCATTTTCTAAGTGGATTCTTTTTTCTGTTGAGCTTTGAGAAGTTTTATGTATATATGTAAACTTTGTCAGATATGTCATTTGTAGTCTCCCATTCTGTAGTCTCTCTTTTCAACTTCACATGGATTTTCACCAAGTAAAATTTTAAAACACATTTGATGAAGTCCAATATATCAAATTTTATGGATCATGCTTTTGATGTTAAGTCTAAGAACTGTTTGCCTAGACCAATTTTCTTTTTTGTTTTCCCCTAAAAGTTTCATGGTTTTACATTTTATATTTAAGAATGTGATTCATTTGGAATTGATTTTGGCATGTGGTGTAAGATTTGAATTGAATACATCCTCTTGTGTCCAGAGATGGAACAGCACAAGAAAAGCCCAATTTCTTCCCTCCAGCCCAGGACCATGCCCCTCCCCCCATCCACAGTAAAAATAAAATCTGGAGTTGGAAATCACCAGGATAGCAACTGCGGCTCAGCCCCAGGGCCAGCCTGAGGATACCTTTGGAGGAAGCTGTGAGAA
>CAUYSK010086293.1:0-12816 GCA_963575035.1 Avahi laniger | reverse complement strand
CGAGCCTACTGCCTCAGCCTCCTGAGGAGCTGGTACTACAGGCATGCGCCACCATGCCCGGCTAATTTTTTCTATATGTATATATTTAGTTGTCCAGATAATTTCTTTCTATTTTTAGTAGAGATGGGGTCTCGCTCTTGCTCAGCCTGGTCTCGAACTCCTGACCTTGAGCGACCCACCTACCTCGTCCTCCCAGAGTGCTAGGATTACAGGAGTGAGCCACCGCGCCCGGCCAGACTGTGTGTTTTCTTGTCTTTTAATATGCCTTTTAATTCTTTGTTGAAAACCAGATATGATATATTGATATATTGAGTATCAGACACATTGACAAATAGGCATATAGTGTAAGGATTTATGTTAATCTGGCTAAGAGTTGGTCTGTGTTTATGTTTGTGGTAGTTGTATGTTCTAGAAGCTACAAATTTCTCTAGTGTCCTTATTTTTTCTCCTCTGTTGACTCTGGACTTCCCTAAGTGCTCCTCCTCAGAGAAAGTGGGCATCTTGTAAATCTTTCAGCTGTAATCCACTGTTGTTATGCTAGAGACCTGTTGATGTGGTAAGGAATGCAGAAGCGGAAGAAATTTATAATCTTAAAATTAAATCTCAGTCTTTTAGTGGGCCTATGTTTTATAGCTGTGACCTTCATAAGAATTTTTTCAGTGGCATAGCTTTCCCCTTGGTCCCCCCATCCACTTGTCTGGCTGTAGCATTCCAAATCTATTTTCTTGGAGGTCTAACTCCTCTTTCCCCATGAGAGAGCTTTCTTGGATCTTCACTGTGAGAATCTGGTAAGGTTCCTGGAGATAAAATCCACAAAAGTGTGGGCCCCCTCCTAAGTCTGTAGCCCCCAGGAGTTTCTCACTCTCATGCTCGTCCACTCATCCTACAGCAATATGTCAAAATTACCAGTTAAGTGTTCCTACCATTTTATGGCTCTAGAGGCTTCTGCTCCGGGTAAGCAGATTTTACCTGAAATACTGTGGCTTTCTGCATGTGCCTGTCTCTCCAGATTTCTGAGTACCGATTTACTCTGCAACTTCCGTTCTCTAATAGGTCAAGAAAAGTTGTCGTTTTGTAGGATGTTCAGCTTTTTCTTACTGTAAGAACAGAAGTGATGACTTCCAAACTTTTCATATGTCTGAGCTGAGACTGGAAGTTACTCATGTGTACTTGAATCCTGATATACACAATAATGGTAAATCTTAAAAAAGTAACTGAAGCATAGAACATGAAAGAAAATGAGGATATATTAATATTTTCTGGCTTAAATATGAAAGTTCATTTAATAATTTGATCTATGGCTGTAAGTGCAAATGAAAGTAACAAATTAGATGAAGATTTACCCTATCTACAAAATGAAGATAAATCATACTTCTCATTGAGTAATCAATGAAGTTCCCCATTTTACGTCCCATGCATATAAGACGTTGCTTTGATGTCCATTTGACATGAGAAAGAGATTTTTCAAAGGAAGTAGCATAAAGTTCAGTAATTCATAAAGTTTGTCATGGGATTGTTTTTGTGTAGATATTATTATTTCATATGTAAAATCATCTTCAAAAGACCACAATGATCCCAGTTTCACAAAGAAGTCACATGTTGATGCAAACCTTATGTTCACACAGTGGCTGCCTTTTAGTACATCAGACCTTAGTGAGCATCATTAGATCAAATGACTGTAAAAGGTCTTAAGTGGAATGATTTTGATCTGCTCTTCACATTTCCCACTAGATTTTTGTCCACATTACATAATCACTGTACATTTGGCACAGTATGTTGCCTTTGAAAAAGCTTCAAGATTAAGGAAGCATGAAGACAGAATTGCCCATAAAATCAAAAAGGAGCACTAGAAATATATATGCTGCAAAAACTAAAACCTTCCTTCCTCTGTCAATGTAATCTAAAAGCTCATGCTGAGCTAAACCTTAATGATTAAGGACTCAACTTAGATAAACATTAAAGGCTATTTCACACTGTTTGTCTTCTGATTTGCCTAGGTATCAGTATTAAAAAAATCTATTTAATTAAAGAATCCTAGAATTTTCTTACCCCTGTACAGAAAATGGTCCTATTTACTCCAGGGTGGGTCAACAAAACCTAGATATGAAAAAACACTTGTCAATATACAAATAACAGATTAGTCTCAAAGCAAAGCTTCTGTTAAGAGGTAACAGTGAAGGAAGATGCCACCCTCCTATGTGGATAGTTTTAGAGGTAATATTTACAACTGAACAAATATTAAATATACTTTTCTTAGTTGAGAAGTTACTTGTATTTATCTTTTAATACACAGCCTCTCCTTTTCCTGCTTCGTAGCCACTTCTTCAGTGTAATTAGATTTGATTAGGAGCAGTGACATCAACTTCAAAAGCTGTGGAATGTGCTCAGAGGTCACCTTTGGAATCATCACAAACTGCTCATTTTAGTAAGCAACACATTTAAACTTGAAGTTTATTTAACTAGAAAAGAATAAACGTGAAAGAGATGTTTGTGATGACTGTAAAGGTGGCTTCTAAACATGTTCCACGGCTTCTGAAGTTGTCACTGCTCCTACTTAAACTTCTCCTTCACTTTTATTCATTTCTAGTTAAATGGGCTTCAAGTTTAAATGTCCTTTTAAAAAATTTAGTTATTACAAATGTAGAGTTTTATTTAGGGCCTATTTCCATCTAACCATGATCAGTAATATTATTTCCATAGGTAAAAGAGTTTAGAAGGCTCAGGCAACTAAAGCAGAAGGAATATTTTGGAAAACAAACCTTTGTTTCCTGGGAATAGCCTATGGAAATATTTAAAGGTGTATTGGAGCCAGCTTTTATCAGCTTAACAGAGCCAATTGTTAAATTTTCATTAATTTTGCGAGACAATTGTTAAAGGCCGTTATTAAAAACTTTCAAATTGCAAGCTTACAATTAAATAAATTATATTAAAATAAAAGATAAATTTAAAACATTGTTTCCTATTGAATTCACTGCATTTTACTATTACCCATGCTCTTGGGATTATTTACATCTACTATATCATATAGTGGAAATACCATGTAATGGGGTGTTACTGTGTATCTCTTCTCAATTCCCTGTTTATTGATATCGTATCGGTAGCTTGAATCAGTCACGGTAGAAGTGTTTATACCATGAAATCACTAAATGTTGATAATTGGGGATTGAATCTCATTGATTCATTGACTGTACAAACTTAAGAAAGTGATGAAGAAAATGTTAACGATGAAGGTTGAATTTAAATGCCTTGTTTGTGTTTATTACATTGTGAATAGCACAAAAATGGAGGAAATAGTCTTCCAATATTTTAAAACTATTCCCTGATTCAGTGAAGAAGTTGTTCACACATCATTTACAAATGAGTGCATTCTGATATGTCTTTATTATATCACTTTCATCTTATTCATTATTATTTATTATTTATAAATTATGTGCTCCACTCCCTTTACATTGGTAAAATTTATAATAAACTTGTATACATAGATAGATGCATACTTTTCTTCCCCAGAGAAGCAGTTGCTATACATTTACAAGCATGCCAGTAAAGGTGTGTAAGAAACCATGAGGCTGGGGCTACATTTGACTGATTCTATAGCATACTGCTGACAATTACTTTTATATATAGCAGGGAAAGAACTTTTCATGCTGTAGAGCTAACTGGCTATGTGAAATCAACAACTTTATTGAGCTGCCAAATTCTTCCTACTTTTCTTAAGAAAGCATTAACTTCTTTTTGTTAGTGTGGTATCTCCGTGTTTCTAAAAACTGATGTAGTGACAGGACACTGGCCCCACCTTTTAAGCTCCTTCCATGAGTGCTGTTTTGGTGAAGAACTGCATTGGAACAACATACTAAAACGTTACTTTTCACAGAATTCTGTCAGCCTTCTGAGCCATCATTCATGATCCTTGTTTTTGACAGATACCATTTATCTGTTTGAAGATATTAATACATATGCTATCTTTGGGAGAAATTTAATTTTTAATTATAGCAATTTTTTTTGTTTTGTTTTATACATTTTATATCTCTTTCTATTGTGAGAGTTTCTTTTGGTTTTTTTTCCTAGGTGATTTTCCTGAGTCTATGTTCAGCTTTCTTCTACTCCTGCCTGATCTAATATGTGGCCACAGGGTTCAAAACAGAAAAAAGAAAGGAAAAAAAAGCAGCATATTTAGAAGTCATTAAGTTATGATACTGCAGAGTTAAGTAATGGCTTTCTCATGAATTCCCATTAATTTATTCTTTCCATGTCTGAGTTGGGCAGAGCGTAAGGGGGAGATAGAAAGAGAATCTTCATTCTAGGGCATAACATTTACTTTTCTTCTCTCTCTCACCCCTCGTTTTTTAACTCGGGTCAAAAAATATTAATGGAGAGGGATTACTGTGTCAGGACATTCTTCCAAGAAAGACCACTGTCTTCATTGTGGGAAACACTTGACTCTCTGCCTACCGTGTCCTAGTCTGTAAAGTGAAGAGCTATTTTTGAATGGTTATATCCTGCCCTTGGGGAAAAGAGCAGTTCTCACGTAATGTTGTTGAACGCCCTGACAGTGACAGGCATTGAAAAAATGTTCTCAGAGCTGATTTCCTTTTAGGATTTCATTGTAACATTTGGGGATTTGTGAATATCTAGTTGACTGTTTGTGGACTATGCCTTGGAATTAGTGTCCCAGGCCCTTCTCTGGTTCAGACTAGACATCTCTACACCCTATCTACATTGGAGATGCCTTTCTGCATGTCTAAAAGCCATGAAACTCAGTGAATTAGTGCACAGGGCCTGCACTTGTGTACCAATTTGAGTTGTAACAATCTTTAGACCTCTGTTCTGCTGGAATAAAGAGTTGGGGCTATTAGGTGATCTTGATAGGTAGGCATTTAAAATTTACCTTTTAAATAGGTGAATACAAGGATCGTGATAACATATAAATTGTAAATTTGTAAATTACATGAAATGTGAAAAATTTCAGTGTGATACTGTTTCCCATTCATCTAGCCCATGCCCTTTCTCCACCCAAGTTAATCACTTGCATCAATATTTTTTTCATTTATTCCCAGGTGTATGTATGTATATGTGTAAAGGGATTTTTTTAACACATTCAAAAGGATGTGAATGCATATTACAAAGGTATTTATAATTTTACTGAGCAATCACGGTTTTGGAAATCTGTCCTCTATATGTATTTGCACACATTAACATGAAGGTTTATAAGAATATTTATTGAAGCATTGATTGCTGTAGCAAAAGAAAGGAAAAAAAAGGCCGGGCATGGTGACTCAAGCCAGTAATCCCAGCACTTTGGGAGGCGGAGGTGGGAGGATTGCCTGAGGTCTGGAGTTTAAGACCAACCTAGGCCACAGTGTGAGACCCTGTTTCTACAAAAAACAATAATAAATAAATTAATAAATAAATAAATTATCTGGGTGTGGTGGCACATGCCTGTAGTCCTAGCTACTCAAGCAGCTGAAGGAGGAGGATCGCTTGAGTCCAGGAAATTGAAGTGACGGTGAGCTATGATCTGGCCACTGTGTTTCATCCTGGGCCACAGAAAGAGACTCTGTCTTAAGACAAAACAAAACAAAACTAAACTAATTTGTATCAGTAAGACAGGCCAAATAAATTATGGTACATCCATAAATACAATACTCTGCATTTGTGAGGAAAGAAAAGGGAAAAACGTTCTAGGTACTGAAATGCTGAAATGTAAATATTCCAACAGGTATATACTGTGAAGGGGAAAAATGTTGCAAGACAGTGTGTTCAGATGCTAACTTTCATGTTAAAAGAAAAGAAGAAAGACTTTTGAAATGAAAATCAATTTTTTAAAAATAAATTGTTTCAACACAAAGCTCAAGGCAGAATGATTTAATTTATCTTCCAGGGTAGTAGAAATGAAAATATAAACTATTAAATTTATGGATCCCAAGTGGATAATTTGACCAGATTCCAGTTCCAAATAATGCAATAGTGAAATATTGGGAACAAAACTGGAAAAATGGTAAATTATGGTATGTCTACATAATGCAATGCAATTCATTAAAATGGGTGGGATTTATAGCACTGAAAAATGCTTTTTTAAATATATAATTCATGTAAAGAAAGAGAAAAGTAGGCCAAGAATTGGCTAATTAATTAGTATTATTAATACGTTTGTTAAAAGAGAGCAGAAAATACACAAAAAGCCTAACAACGATGATCATCTTTGGATTGGAATCATAGGAGATTTTGTTTTCTTAATTAAGCTCTTCTTTGTTGTCTGAAATTTCCATCCTGATTTCATATTGCTGGAAGAGACAGAAAAATAAGCTTTATTTAAAAAGGTGATTGAAATCTTTCTGGGAGATGGTAATTGAAAAAAATAACTCAAACTTGGTGCCTTCGTTAGTTGGGAGGAGAGGAATATAATTCATTCTTGGCATGAAAGGTGACTCATTCTCCCCCTCCTTTTCCTCCTTTTCTTTCCTAGGTCAAACAATTTGAGTCTAAATATTTAGCTCAGTAGCTCAGTAGACAAGTAGTTGGCTTGTCAGTAATATGGTAGGTAAAATATTTACAATTATTATCCAACAAAAATCATGTTGTTTTAGTAATATTTTATAATGTGCTTTAAAAGCATAATAAAAATATTGGCTTTGATTCTATTAATATTCATTATTCAAGGATGTATTAAATCTTCCAGAGTATAAAATGTTTTGCATTCCTGCAAGGCTGAAATTGGTTGTTTTAGGCAAGAAGACTAATATATTTGAGAGTCAGTTGTTGAAAATTTTCAAGAAAAATATCTGTTATGAAGTAAAATAGTTTAGTGGCAGAAAGAAGAAATGAATGATTGTTAAGATCTATCATAGATCTTTATTTAACCACTGTTTGACTGGTCATTTCTATTTATCAGAATAGATTGCTTTCAAGTTTATCAAGTTCATCTCAAATACGTCTTTTTCTTTGTATTTGTATAATCTATATCTTAACTTCTGTAATAGTCTTAAATCTCTCATCCCAAATTGGACTTATTTTTGATTCCTTGTTTTTCACTTCACACAATAATCAATAACTGAATATGGTCAGCTTTCCACTCTACCTCTCTTTCTATCTAGTTATTTATGTATCTGGTATCACATTCTAATTCATTCCACCATCATATTTTGCCTAGATTACTGGATAGAACCATATCCTCGCTGTTTACCCTACTTCCGGAGTAAACGTCTCTATATGAAAATCTGATCATGTTACTCTCCTGCTTTCTTACGTTGTACCTTAATTCTTTTAGAAAAGTATATAAATTCTTTGAAATATTTTATAAAAAGCTCCACAATCCAAAGCTATGATCATATACCTAGTGACATATACACAGTAATGAATCATATCACTGTCACACACATAATTTTTTGTGGACTCTAATCTTTCCTTATAAAAATACTCCTTTGTAAATAAATCTTAATGTTTTTTCTTCCTCTTAGACTGCAAGCTCTGTGAGGATAGAGACACCATCCATTCAGTAATGTATCCCTGGTTCTTTGTTTAGAGTAAGCACTCAACATAGAGCTTTTGAATGACTGAATTAACGTAGCTGGCAGAGAGAGCTTTTCTCCAGTAAACCCTGTTTGGGGTTCATCAGGTCTTCTAAATTTGTCTTTAACCAGTTTTGGAAAAATTTTGGCCATTATCTCTTCAAATATTTCTTGTGCTCCTAATCTCCTTATTCTTGTGACTCCAGTGAAATATATGATACAATATTAGATTATGTCCTATTCTTTTATTTTTGCTCTTTTTTTGTTCTGTGTGTTTCAGTGTGGGTATTTTCTATTGACTTCATTTTACGTTATTTATTTCTGTCTTCCGCTATTTCCAATGTACTAAAGTTATTAATTTCAAATAATGCATTTTTCAGTTCTAGTATGTTCATTGAATTTTTAAAAGATCTCAATACTCTGTTGAAATTCTCCATCTTTTCTTCCATTATAACCATTTTCTCTATAGTTTCTTTATCACATATATTAGTGATATATTATTTTTTACTGACTTAAGTTTGTGAATCATCTACAGGTCTGTTTTTCTCTCCATTGTTTAAATAATTTCCAATCAATTAATTAAAATTTTAGAGCATGTCTCATAATTTTGTTTGTGTAACTAGAAATTTTGAATGATAAACTTTAGAGGATCTAGCAACTATTTTCCTATTAAAGAAATGTGATTTTTGGAGGGTAGGGAGACAGAAAACAGAGGATTACCTTGATCTGCAGGGGATTGATTTTGGACTTTTTAAGAGCATGTCTAATTTAGTATGGCCCCTAGTATTACGGGGTGGCTCTTCTGGAGTTTTAATGAAAATCTAAATTCTTTACAAAGCTCCTCTAAATTAATGGGATGTGAATTCCAAACTTTACCTCTTGAATTCTAAACTTTTTCAGGCAGCTACTGAAATCTTTGCTACGCTCTTTGGCTTCTCAGATGTTGCTTTCTTCTGGAATGCATGTGCAGGTTTGAACTCAGCTAATACTTGGGAATTTCTATGCATATTTGGGGGCTCCCGCTGTTGTAGTTTCCTGTTCTTTGGCTTTCCCTTCAATTTATAGCCACTCTTTCAGCCCTAAACTCTTATTTGTTTCATCTGTTTACTAAGAATCCTCCTTTTTGCTTGAGCTCTATTATCTGCTTGGTGGTATCAACCTGCAAAGTGCTGTCAGAGGAAGAGCCAGATAAATGGGTAGCTTACCTGCTGTGTCAGTCTTCTTTGAGGAGTAGTAAACCCTAAATGTATGCCTGCTTTGGATGCTTTCCAATGTATTCAAATCATGTTTGCTACATATTGTATTAGTTTCCTAGGGTCACCGTAGCAAAGTACCAAAACCAGAGTGACTTAAAACAACAGAAATTTATTGTCTCACATTTTTAGAGGCTAGAAGTCCAAAATCAAGGTGTCAGCCTGGCCATACTCTCTCTGATGGTTCTACGAGAGAGTCTTTCCTTGTCTCATGCTTCTAGGGTTTGCTGACAATACTTAGATTTCCTTGGCTTAAAGATGCTTCATACCTTTCACATGGCCATCTTCTCCCTGCGTGTCTTCACATCATCTTCCCTCTGTGTGCATCTGATTCTATGTCCAAATTTCATCTTTTTACAAGCACACCAGTCCCATTGGATTAGGGGCTACCCTAATGACCTCATATTAACTTGATTATCCTTATAAAGATTCCATTTGTATGATGTTCAAGAACGAACAAGATCAATTGATTATGACAGAAGACACAATTGTGGTTACATGGAGGAGAACAGGTATAGGAGAAAATTTATGGAGCAAAGCAATATTGAATGGTGGTTACATACGTATATTACATACATAAAAATCATTGAATTTAGGACTAACGTACTCTATATATCTTACTGTATGTGAGGGAATAAAAGCATCCCTCAGTCTCTCAATGGTCCTCTCCAGGAACAGCAGCTGTCTTCAGAGGTAAATCAGCCCTGAATGCTGGGCTCACTTCCAGGCCTCTGTCCTCCCTGGCATCCTGGCCCTAAAATTTCCCAGTATTGAGCCTTCAAGCACATTTCTCTTTTCAAAAAAGAGTTTAGCATTTTTAGTTGTCATCAGCAGGATAGTCTGAGTTGCTCAGTTTGCCATTATGAGAACTAGATGACTATTCACCTGGGAATCCCTATACCCATAGAGTACCTTGGTAGATAGTAAAATTTCATCTATTGTGTCTAACCTTGGAATCTTCTTGCTGTTTTTGAAAAATGAGTGAAAATTAGCATAAGTCTGAACTCTTTCCTGTCTCAAGGGCTTGTGCTAAGATTCCTATTTCCCCATCTAACCAGCCCAATTTCTTTTCTTTTTTTTTTTTTTTTTTTGAGACAGAGTCTCAAAGCATGGCATCAGCCTAGCTCACAGCAACTTCAAACTCCTGGGCTCAAGCAATCCTTCTGCCTCAGCCTCCCAAGTTGGTGGGACTACAGACATGTGCCATCACGCCCAATTAGTTTTTTCTATATATTTTTAGTTGTCCGAATAATTTCTTTCCAGTTTTTAGTAGAGATGGGATCTCGCTCTTGCTCAGGCTGGTCTCAAACTCCTGACCTCGAGCGATCCTCCTGCCTCAGCCTCCCAGAGTGCTAGAATTACAGGTGTGAGCCACTGCACCTGGCCAAGCCCAATTTCTTAATTCCTCTTAAGTTAGATGATCAATTATTTGTTTCACATGACATTAGCATTGTCTTCTTCTGGAAAAATCACACCTCTTCATTCTGCCTCCATTTTCATCATTTGACAACTTAAAAAAATCAAGAAATTCATCTTTATGATTAAAGTTGTCCCTACTTTAAAATTATTTGTTGGTTTTCTCCTTCCCCTCTCCTCATATACATTGTTCGTTCTTCATGAATCTATTATAATTTGTGTGAGTTTGGAAATGTTTCTAAGAATCACTCATGTTCATGTGTTTTGTAGCAGCAACTGAATTATAAATTGTACTTGTAAAGGACATTATTTCATCTTTTTTATATTCCACACATGACACAATGCCCAGCACAAGTTCTTGTCATATAATCAGTATTCTAGAAAGTTTGTTGAATGTGTGACATCTAAGACTATTCAAGTTTCTCCTCTCTTGCTGAATTCGATGAAATTCTGTTTAACCCTTAGCAGCAAATCTAAATAGTATTCTGTGAGATAGAATGGCCAGGCTAATTTTGTGCTTTGCAAGGATTGTGTCAAAGTGAAAATATCAAGCAGGATGCTTTAATTTATGTACTAGCTACCTTTGATCTTCAATGTTAATTTATAACCTTTAACTTTCAAAGGCAAACATCATTGGAATTATATACAAAATGCTTTTCAACCACGTCCATGTCTACCATACAAAATGAAAAGATCAAGATAAATATTCAGATAAAATTTAGCTCTAAAAGGGGAATAAAACCTTGATTCTGAAATATCCAGATAAAAGCATTATTTTTAAAATTGAGTTCATTGATTTACTTATTAATTTAGCAAATAATCTATTAAATGCCTGTTTTAAGCAATGAATTTTTGTCTCAATAGAGCCTATATACCAGTGGCAGAAACAGAAAAAAAAACACATTAACAAATTATTTAATGCAATTTATAGTAGCTGTAAATTAAGAAAAACAGATTAGTGTAAAGGAATTATACATAAAAGGCAAAATATCAAAGATAGGTTGGTCAGGGAAAGCCTTTCTAAGTTCATGATCTTTGAACACAGGCATGAATAAAATGAAGGAACAAGTTATGGGAAGATCAAGGGCTCGTTTCAGACAAAAAGAATAGCAAGAATGAAGGTATTGAGGTAGAAATAGACCTTGATGTATTCCAGGAGGTGGAGGAAGGACACAGTGGATGAACTGTAATGTGCAAGAAGGAATATATGAGGAAATGAGACTGGAAGTATAGGTAAAAGCTGGATTATTAAAAACAAGGATTGAGAGTTTTAATTTCATTCTGAGTATGTTAGAAAGCCATGGGAAGATTTTAGATAAGTTAGTAATAAAATGTGATATGATGGAGATTTTAAAAGTTTCCACTGGCTATGTGTGGGAGAAAGAGTGGAAACCGTGAGGTAAGTTATGAGGCCATTATAGTAGTTTAGAAAGGAGATAAAGGTGACTTGGAATAGAGTGGTAATAGTGGAAATGGTTAAGATGTGAATAGGTTCAGGTTATATTTCAATGATAGAGCTGAACAAGGAAAAGCAAAAAAGCAAAGATTCAGGGATAGCATGTAGAGTTTTTGTTTAATGCAACTGGACAAATAATGGTGCCATTTACTGAACTGAGGAGCAGTGATAAGAACAAATTAAGAAGATGGTATAAGAGTTCTGTTTTAATTATGGTACATATAAGAACATGAGAAATATCCAATGGCATTATTGAGGAGGCAGTTGTTGAAAAAAATCTGGATTTCAGTAAAGAGGTTGAGACTGGAGATAAAAACTTGAGAGTCATGGAGTTGTATGAGGAAAAATTAAGGAGTGATAGTAAATAGAGAGAAAAAGTGTTTGAGGCCTTGAGATATCACAACATTTAGAGACTGAAAAAATAAAATATTAGCCAGAAAGAGATTAGACTATCAGTAGGGCAGTAATGTCAAGAAAATCAAGTGAAACAAGGGTTTCAGGAAGTGAGATTTGATGACCCATGTTGATTTCTGCAAAGAAGTAGTGAAAGATAATAAATTCTTTGATTATTGGCTTGGCAATGTGAAGGTTATTGGTAGCCTTAACAAAAGAATTTTCCAGTTGAGCATTAATAATATTTAAATTTATTTAATAAATATCACACATACATACACAAACACACACGGAGCAATATTACAGCATGATTGCACGCTGATTGTACGCTGATGGAAATGGTCTAGCAGACAAGGATAAATAGATGATGCAAAAGGGAGAAAAGCAAACTGGAATAATATGCTGAGGTTGGACTTAGCCAGAAGTGGAGATATTTTATTCATTTTATCAGGAGACAAGGAAAATATCACAAATTGAAATATTTGCAGAAAAGTCAATAGATTCTTCTCTAAAAGTCTATTTACTCAGTAACACAATAAGTACCATGGGAGTTATATTTAACTCACTCTAGTTTTGACCCCCTCGATCACACAAAGCATATATAAAATCTAACTTGTTGATGTTGTTATTGTTACGATTTAATTCTAAAAACGTGGATTAAATGACTAGAAGTCAATAAATTATTTTGTTTCTCTATTTATGTTTACCTTTAAATTACACTTGAAGTTTTTATTCCATTTTCATAATAAAACATTGTGGCCCCAAGGAAATGTTTCTGGTTTTTTTTTTAATG
>CAUYSK010086291.1:0-56511 GCA_963575035.1 Avahi laniger | reverse complement strand
CGGGCATGGTGGCGCATGCCTGTAGTCTCAGCTACTCGGGAGGTTGAGGCAGTAGAATCGCTTGAGCCCAGGAGTCTGAGGTTGCTGTGAGCTAGGATGACGCCACGGCACTCACTCTAGCCAGGGCAACAAAGTGAGACTCTGTCTCAAAAAAAAAAAAAAGAAAAGAGAATATTATCAGCACCGGAGAAGCCCCTCTCAGGACCCTACCTGTCAGTCTGAAGCCTGTCTAGTCCCACAGCTTGCTTTAGTTGCTCTCACACCAAACTCTTAAAATATTCCTGTGTAATCCTCTGTTGTAACAATTAATACAAAATCCATCTACACCTGCACTGTCCCATATAGGAGCCACTAGCAAGATGTGGCTATTGAACATTGAAAGGTGACTAACATGAATTAAGATATATCTAACCATAAAATATACACTAGATTTCAAGCACTCAGTAGAAAAAAAGTATAAAATATTTTAAAAATATTGATTACATGTTGAAATAATATTTTAAATTTATTAGGTTATATAAAGCATATTATTAAAATTAATTTTGCCTGTTTTATTTACTCTTTTATTGATGTATATTTAACAGTTAAAAATTATATATATTTAAGGTATATAATTTGATGATTTGATATGCATGTACATTGTGAAATAATCACCACTATCAAGCTTATTAGCATTCGTCACTTCAAATAGTTACCAATTTTTTTATGTGTGGAGAGTACATTTGCTACCCTCTTAGCGAATTTCAAATACATAATAAAATATTGTTAATTATGGTCACATTGTTGTACATCAGATCTCTAGAACTTATCTTGCATAACTAAAACTTTGTAGCCTTGCCCAACATCTTCCCACTTCTCCTTTTGCCCAGCCTTTGGTAACCAGCATTTCCACTCTGCTTCTATAGGTTTCACTTTTTTAGATTCCAAATATAAGTGAATTCATGCAATACTTATCTTTCTGTATCTGGCTTATTTCACATAGCATAATGTCCTCCAGGCTCATCCATGTTGTTGTAAATGGCAAAATTTTCTTCTTTTGTCAGGCTGGATAATATACCACTGTGTGTGTGTGTGTGTGTGTGTGTGTGTGTTTGTGTGTGTGGTGTGTATACACATAGACACATACATATATGTGTGCGTGCATATATATATGTATATGTACCACATTTTCTTTATCTATTCATTTATCAGTGAACATTGAGATTACTTTTACATCCTGGCTATTGTGAATAATACTGACATGAACATGAGAATGCAGAGATTCTGGTTTCTGTTGAATATATACCCTGCAATGAGATTGCTGAATCATATGGTAGTTCTATTTTTAATTTTGTGAGGAACCTCCATACTGTTTGCCATATTGGCTGTACAAATTTACTTTTCCACCAATAGTAAACAAGGGTTCCCTTTTCTCCACATCTTTGCCAACACTTCTTTCCTTTTTCTTATAATAGCCCTGTACCAAGTGTGAGATGATATCTTGTGGTTTTTCTTTGCATTTTGCTGATGATTATAGTGATGTTGATGTACCTTTTGTATATTAAATAATACCTTTTCAATCTATTTGTGTCTTTGAATAAAAAATGAATCTCCTCTTGAAGACAGCATATAATTGGATTATTTTATTTATTTTTTTATTTAATTTCAAAATATTAATTAAGGAGTACAGGTGTTTCCATTACATGGATATCTGGTATAATGCTTTGGTCAGGGTTTTTGGTGTGCCCTTCACCAGAATAGTGTTCATTGTACACAATAAGTAAATTTTTATCCCACGCCTACGCTCCCACCCTCGTCCCTTCTCGGCTTCTCATGTTCTTTATATCGCTTTGTGCCCTTGTGTACCCATCTATTAGCTGCCACTTATTGGTGAGAATATACGGTGTCTCGTTTTCCATTCCTGAGATAATTCACTTAGGATAATGATCTCCAGTTCCCGCCACATTGCTGCAAATAACATTATTGAATTCCTTTCTATGGATGAGTAGTACTCCATAGTATATATATACCACATTTTCTTTTTCTATTTTTTATTTCAGAGTATTATGGGGGTACAAATGCTTTGGTTACATAAATTGCCTTTGCACCGCCTGAGTCAGAGTTGCAAGTGTGACCATTTCTCAGACAGTGCTCACCGCATCCATTAGGTGTGAATATATTTATCCCTTTCTCCCCGCTCCCTAAAAATTTGTTCTTATAGTTTGCAAAATGCTTTCACATGTATATTTTGCTTGTTTTATTTTCAACTTTGTATTATTATTCTCAGGAATCAGAGGTTTAGAGAAGTTAAAGAACTTCCCCAACATTACTCAGCTTAAAGGTATGGCCAAGGTGGCAATTGAACTCCGGTCATCCAATGGCACATTTTTACAGACAACTTGTTAGGAATATATCAGTTCAGTGTGTGTTTTATGAAACAACTCATTCAGTCTTGAGAAAAAAGGAAAAGTATTCTACTTCCTGGAACTAATCAACCAATCTTTAACAACAATAAACAAATATATCTTTGCATAAACTAACTTTATTGCCAGCACTAAGGTAATTGGCACTTTAATTTCTCCAAATCTAGCAAAGGCTTCCAACAGAGTAGTAGTACAGTGTTTCAGCTCATATTATAGAGAGTCTACTTGCGGTAGCATTGTATGATGGCATAGTATCAATGACTTCTTTTAGGATTGCTTGTAAGTCGCTTTCAAAATATCAGTTCAAATATGTTAGATTCTGTTAGAATATAAGTAGCCTAAACCTCTATTCCTTGGACTAGTGGTTTCCAACCTTATGTCACCGGGGGCCTTTTCACAATTTGTCCCTCCACTGATGGTTCAGACAAATATTTTGTCTTTCAAACAAACTTTTATGACTGTTCATGTAGCCCTGTCTTGGGGAAATAGAATTTTTCTGTAAGAATTTTTAAAATATACAAATAGTTTTGGGACTCCTGTGGCTAATTCTTGGGTGTCTAGGTTCCAAGAATCCTAGGTCGTGTCATACGAGGTTTGGCTTCAAGAAAAGCTCACGCATCTGCACCTGAAGATCAGGCAACATCTCCTTGACGGGACTGGGTGTTAACCCTATTTGCTCTTTTGCTTGAGCGTATTCTCTACCCTAATAGCACCACATTTTTACTATTTTGGGGTGTAATTGACTTTAGGCTCCTGAAGGATCCTATTTTTTAATGTAGAAGTATCTCTGAGTAAAAGAACACTGAGGAATGTAGGGAGTTAGAAGATAAAAAGGTCCTGGGCATAGAATTGGGGAAAATTAAGAAATGTTGACTAAATGAGAGGTGTAAGATGTACAGAGTGTTATATGGAAGAGGCTGTAGGAAGCTTAGAGACACCTTGAGAATAGTGCCTGAGTTAGATGAGTGGGAGGGTTAAGGCAGTGAGTAGTAACTAGGTGGTAACTTGTGTGGTTGAGTTTTGTCCAGCCCTATGCTAACACAAAACATGTCTTCTATTTAATTTTATTAACCTTCCATTGCAACAACAAACATAGCATTCTTTAGAAAACACTGATTTTTTTTTCTCTCATACTTTCATCTTTTCATATTTCTTATTTGGTGTGGTATTAATGGAATGAGATTTTCCTGGTGATGTATGGACTCTTAGATTAAGAATGTTAAGAGTTCTTATAATTCTGTTGAACTGAGTTTGTGGATATTGGTAAATAACAAAAGTTAAAGCCTTGAATTAAATTAATTAGATGGATATTCAAATAGACTATATTTTAGATTATGTTATATTACAGACAGTACTTTTAGTCTCAAAAACTCTTCTAGCTTTGTAGTCAAGTATATGTCACTTATGTTATCTGAAATTTAGTTTGGGCTCTACTTTAGCCCGAACTGAGGAATGCCTGAGGAGGCTTGTACAAGTGGTATTACTTCACATTTGGTGAGAGAGCAGCAAGTGTTCTTGAAATTTGATTGGGAGACCTTACAGAAGACAAACTAGAGGAACTGATTAGGAAATGTAAAGTCATATTATGAAAGAAAATCAAACTGAGGGAAAAATTTATAGTATAATTTTGCTTAAACCAAAAAGTTCAGTTGGAGATACTAGCTAAAATTAGGCTCAGGTGCTGGAAAAGTTGCTTCAAGTACATCTTTTTTATTATTATTATTTTATTTTTTATTTATTATTTTATTTTTTATTTTTTTATTTCAGCATATTATGAGAATACAAATGTTTAGGTTACATATATTGCCCTTGCCCCACCCAAGTCAGAGATTCAAGTGTGACCATCCCCCAGACCGTGTGCACTGCACCCATTAGGTGTGTATATACCCATCCCTTCCTCCCCACTCCCATCTGCCTGACACCCGATCGATGTTATTACTACGTGTGCATCAAGTCCAACATCTTTACTGAAGAAATAAAATAATGTACAAAAATATATATGTGTGAATAATATTTCTAGATAAATAATATTTTTTAAGAGGAGAAAAGCTTATATTGGAATTTCGGGTTTGGCTTCTGTTTGAGATTGATAAGTCTTGGTAGCCAAACCAAATGTAAATCATAGTTTCCTGAGTAGTTGTTTTATTAAACTTTAAAAGATTTTTTACTTAAATTTTTACATTATTTCTGTTAAATACTTTATTTTTTTTTACACCAGTACTAGATTCACAGCAAAATTGAAAGGAAAGTACAGAGACTAAACATTTTTTAAAATTACAAAATATGCATTCAAAAGAGCATAAAACACAAATATATAGCTTAATGAATTGTTATGAATGCAAACACCTCTGTGTAGCCACCTCTCCATTCACGAAAGAGAATGTCGTCAGCACCCCTGAAGCCCTGTGTACCTCCGTCCCAATTGCAATGCTACCTGCCTCTTATAAGTGGCTACTAATTCAGATTCCAGGTTGATCACATCTTTGTTTTGCTTTATAATTTTAATACCAAAGAATTAACTCATAAACAAAAGAAACTAGTTTTACTTGTTTATAAAGACAATATGTTTTTGGCCAGAAAAGATGTAGCATATGTAGAAGCCCAGGCCATCGCTACTCAGTCCTGATTAAACACAGTCAATGTGATCCACTGACAACATGAGAGGCAAAGTGTCTTCCCCTAAATAGCATAGCCATATTTCATTATCAAGAAATTAATTTTAAAATAATATTTTTCTTTCATTGTTTAGTTCTTTTCCTCTTGATTCCTTCTTTTTGTCTCTCTGCCCCTTTGAAAATATCCCTGTAAGTAAGTGTTAAAACACAGTTTCATATAATAATACTTTTTCTTTTTAAAGTCTTGGACTATTTCTATATTCATGGCTGTAGACTGTTCCAACTACGACTTTGATTAAACTAATCAACTGTCATTTGTCTACACAACAGTGTGACTGGCACAAGTCAGTATTGATTAGTTCAATCTTGCTGATGTCTATAAAGACTGTTGAGCTGTTTGAAAGACAATTGTGTTTGGACAGCTCTCAGAACCATTCTGCCATCTCCTGTGTAGACCAGTCTATTGATCTCATAAACCTTATGGATGTACTTGAAATTGTTTTACTTGTATAAACCAATCTAAGAAGAGTTTAGCCCTTTAAAAAGCAGCTGCCAGGCATAGAAAGGCCAAGAGTTCAATGCCTCAGAGTATTTTGGCCTAGTAGAAAAAAATGAAGTTATTTTTCTTCAGATCAAAAAAGACTAAAAGGACAAAGACTTCAACACATTAATAAATGAGACATGACCCCTTCCACTGATCCCAGATATTAAAGTTGCTTTCCAAAGTAAAAATTTTATTTTTCAAGGGAGACAGGGTCATGTGGGAAAGAAAAAGATTAGAAAATGAAAGGTGACGTTACATCAGAGTAGTTATAATTAACAATGCCATTGGAAACACTGAGAAATGTTGAGAAGGTAAAAACACCATAATTTTAGGTGATTATTATAACTAGAATGCTATTTTCAAAAGAAAAAAAAATGCTTTCAAATATAAACTTGTGTGTTTACCTTAATGAATTTATCTCAGTCACAGTTAGATTAAATATCAAACACACACTGAATGATTTCAGTGCATGCTGGATTAATATTTATCAGTTCATTATGTGAAAAAAGGTAAGCCGCTCTATGGCCAAATCTTCCTGATTTGGGGAACATTATGTAACAGCATGTTAAAAGACTTTGTAGTTTGGAAAATTTAAAATATATACAAAATGGAATAATATAATGATCCCATGTTTCCACCACCCAACTTCAACAGTGATCAACTCTGGACCAGTGATGCCCTACGTAGACATCATACCATTTCCTTAGTAAATAACATTTTATCATGTATCTCCAAATATAGGAATGTTTATGGCCATTTTAATAATTATCATTGATATTTTGTGTTTATAAAATTATTTATCTCCAATAATGATTCCACTTTTTCGTCCCTCTCATAATGTTTCCCAAATATCAGTGCAGGTGAGTATGCTCAGGACAGTCCCTGGAGTAGGACTCGAGATGTGCATTATAAATGTATGTACTGGACATTTTGATATTGTTGACCTGTGGAGCATACTTTGAGAAACATCACTGTAGAAATTCATACTAGAGCTTCAAAGCCATTCAATGAAGTTAAAGAAAAGTGCTTCATGTGAAGGCCAATTTTAAAGTTTTTCTCCATGTCCACATAAATATTTGGAACTCACCAATATAATTTAATTTTTCATTTTCCCTTATGTTCATTCTACACTTGTTCTCTGTTTAATGTTTTTAAGCTTTATGTAAGTCAAATCTAGATGTCATATTTTTATATAAATTGAGGTTTTATCACCTCTTTTAGAAGGTGTTTATTTAGAAAGTAGTTGTTTCAGATCCTATCTCTAATTATTGCTATGGAATTATTAAATGTATACTTAATTTTGTAAAATGCATAGCTGAAGTACTCTTTGGGAAGAGAAGGATAAATTTGAGTTTCTCTTAGAAGAAAATAAACAGCTAAATACAGAAAAGCATTTCTATTATTGATAAAAAATGTTAGAAAAATCATTCTGGTGAAGAAATGCTTGGGATGTTCTAGTTCCTCTTTGTAACTTGGCTCATGGAGGGAGAAGTGGAAAAATGAAAGATGATTGGGGAGACTTAAAAGCCAAGATAACTTTTGGCCAGAATTTTTGGAGTAGAAAGATCCTTGTGAAGAAGAGTATGACTTCTCCTTTTATAAGTTGTCAGTAAGCTCTTAGGGTTTCTTACTTTAGAGGCAATGAAAAGCTTTCCTTTTCAAGAAAGTTTAAATAGATATTAGAAAGCACTCTAAGCATGCATCACTGTAAATGATTAGAATCTCCATTGGCCAAAAGGGGAAGTCTGACCAGAAGAGATAAGTGGTTACCAAACTTCCAAGAGAAAGACGAAAATAAAGATCAACTTTTCTGTCCATAAAAACCCTGAAGATTTTGCCCTTGTCATGGGTACATGGATACCAATGCTGGACTCCAAATGAAAGGGGCTTTCACTGAAGACCTAAGTTTTCAGATATTTTTCTAAACATCCCAATAGTCCACATTTTGACTCTTATTCTTCACTTGGTCTCTTCTCGGGTTTCAGACCAGATCCAGGTAAGGCCTTGCTTCATGCCTTCAGCTGAGGACATACTTCTGGATCTTGGGAACATGATTTTGCAAGTTCTCTCTCCTGCCTCAACTCCTGAGTAGGTAGGGGAGGAAGGGTAGAGGAGACATCCAGATCCCCCACCCTAGGAAGCTCAGGGTTTCTAGGCTAACTCATATATTACTTCCCTACCCCTTTCCCAGATGCAGTAGAAGACAGATTTCTTCATGGAATGTTTTAATCCTCTATGAGATGTCCTAAATTTTAGAAGTAGAGGGACTTTTACTGTTGGTTCCCTAGGAAAAACAAGTTGCAATAGAGCACCATTTAACACATGATAATTGTCCATCTTGCACCATTCAATAGAGCCTCTGGAGCCTGAAGTGTAGGGTACTTATGAATGATGGCATGGATATGCCTGGAGGAAAACCCAGGGAATATCTCACACCTCAGGCCTGGTGCTTCTTAACATAATTCTTATACAGTTGAAAGTATATTTGAAGCTCCCCTAGGTCACCAGTTGTAGAAATCAGCTAGAAGTTAAATCAGTAGATGTAAAAAGCATATGTAGCACTGAGAATTGAAGGAAAAAAGGAAAATAGAGCTTGTAATTTCTTTGGAACAGAATGTTGTAGGTAGAGGAATATACCCACATTCGAATATACTATATTCAAAGTCCATAGTGTCAAGGCAGATGGGCCAGTAATGTACTAGGAGGCAGTGTAGGAATACAGATCCTGTTGTGATCAGTGCACATGCGACACTAGGTCATTGTTCTGTGACTTCCGAGTTGGGAATTTGTTAATGTAGCCTGTGAATTCCTTAAACATTGTCATCAAAGCCAGGAGACATTATGGAGAGGAATGCCCTTATTTTAGAGGATATATGCTTAAGTATTTGGCTGTAAAGTGTCATAATATCTGCAACTTACATCTATTAGTTTGGTGAGAAAGTAATTACGGTTTTAGCATTGTTGAAATTTGCTGTTTGATATTGGCATATATTCTTAAATAAATGTGGTTATATTATACATAATTTTTTTTTTTTTGAGACAGATTCTCACTCTGTTGCCTGGGCTAGAGTGCCATGGTGTCATTGTAGCTCACGGCAACCTCAAACTCATGGGCTCAAGCGATCCTCCTGCCTCAGCCTCCTGAGTAGCTGGTACTACAGGCATGTGCCACCATGCCTGGCTAATTTTTTCTATATATTTTTAGTTGTCCAACTAATTTCTTTCCATTTTTAGTAGAGACGGGGTCTCACTCTTGCTCAGGCTGGTTTCGAACTCCTGAGCTCAAATGATCCGCTTGCCTCGGTCTCCCAGAGTGCTAGGATTACAGGTGTGAGCCACCATGCCCAGCCTATAAATAATTTTAATGTGCATTTCTCGCTTTATGTTTTTTTACTAATGACTTATTACTTGCTGTTTATTTTATATTTATTTTAGACTATGGAAATGATGTTAGACAAAAAGCAAATTCGAGTGATTTTCTTATTTGATTTCAAAGTGGGTTGTAAAGCAGCAGAAACAACTTGCAACATCAACAACACACTTGGCCCAGGAACTACTAACAAACGTACAGTGCAGTGGTGGTTCAAGAAGTTTTGCAAAGGAGATGAGAGCCTTGAAGATGAGGGGCACAGTGGCCAGCCATGGGAAGTTGACAATGACCAATTGAGAGCAATCATCAAAACTGACACTCTTGCAACTCCACGAGAAGTTGCTGAAGAACTCAAAATCAACCATTCTACGGTCTGTTGGTCTTTCAGCATTTGAAGCAAATTGGAAAGGTGAAAAAGCTTGATAAGTGTGTGCTTCATGAGCTGACAGAAAATACAAAAAATCCTCGTTTAGAAGTGTCGTCTTCTCTTCTTGTATGCAACAACAACAAAGTATTTCTCAATCGGATTGTGACATTCCACAAAAAGTGTGTTTTATACAACAACTGTCAACAACCAGCTCGGTGGTTGAACTGAGAAGAAACTCCAACGCACTTTGCAGAGCCAAACATGCACCCCAAAAAGGTCATGGTCACTGTTTGGTGGTCTGCTGCCAGTCTGATCCACTGCAGCTTTCTGAATCCCGGGAAAACCATTCCCTCTGAGAAGTATGCTCAGCAAATCAGTGAGATGCACTGAAAACTGCAACGCCTGCAGCCGGCATTGGTGAACAGAAAGGGCTCAATTCTTCTCCACCATAACGCATGTCGCACAACAAACATTCAAAAGTTGAACGAATTAGGCTACACAGTTTTGCCTCATCCACCATATTCACCTGACCTCTTGCCAACCGACTACCACTTCTTCAAGCATCTTGACAACTTTTTGCAGAGAAAATGCTTCCACAACCAGCAGGGTGCAGAAAATGCTTTCCGAGAGTTTATAGAATCCTGAAGCATGGATTTTTATGCTACAGTAGTAAACAAACTTATTTCTCTTTGGAAAAAATGTGTTGATTGTAATGGTTCCTATTTTGATTAATAAAGATGTATTTGAGCCTAGTTACAATGACTTAAAATTCATGGTTGGAAATCCACAATTACTTTTGCACCAACCTAATACATAGTCCATTGAAAAGAGAGAGAGAAGTAAAACAAATGTGATAAAATGTTAACTTTGGTGAACCTTAGTGAAAGGTACCATTGTTTCAATGCTTCCCTGGATTTGAAAATTTTGAAAATAGAAGTTGGAGAGTAAAAGAAACAATACAAGCATATTTATAAGTATAAAGGTAAACATAACATAAAAGAATTAAAATTGATTGTCTCTGAAGAGAAAAATGTGATAACAGTGTCTGAATGCTGTTTTTCATTATATGACTTTTAGTACTATTTGAGTCTGTAGGCCCTGTTACTGTATAACTTTGACAAAAACTGAATATTGACTTTAAAAGAACAAAGAGCAAAAAGACACACTGGGAGATCAGATTGCCAGGTATTTCATGGACTCAGAAAAGCTCATTGGTAGCATGCCGAAACAGTTTTATGTACATGTATGAGGGGGAAAAGTGAACCTTCTAGATGAAGAACAAACACAGTCACTCCAGGAAAAGAGTGATATCCATGTGAGAGAGCAAGTCAGACACAAATATGGGGGATCAGGAGAGTGGGCCGCAATTCCTATGGTCACTTAATTCAGTCTTTCTTAAGAAGTAATACAAGATAATTTAAATATGAAGAATTATGTAGACGTTTCACAGATCAAATGACATCACTAGATGCCTTTACTGAATCACCATGTCCTGAAGGTCATTGTTTACTCCTTAGCTTCCTAGATAGTTTGTATCAGTAATAAACACTAATTCAAGTTCGAGAAGTCAGACATCAAAAGATCTCTGAGGAAGAGATCATTGGGTAAAGAAATGCAGGGAGCTATCTTCATATTCTATGATTGTGATAGTGGAAGAGTTCACCACTCTGGTGTTTATAGTTGATTTAACTGATGTTTGTTTAACAAAAACACCAAATGTCCTGAGGTGTGTGTGGGGGATGTGTGTGTCTGTAGGGGTGTGGAGTGGGGAAGAATCTTCTGATGACACTTCTTTGTGTCCTAAAGGTTTTATTTATATAATAGCTTCAGCCTTGATCTCTAAAAGGAGGTAAACTCTTTGGTGAGAATAACAGCTCAGGCACTAATTGATTATATGCATAGTAGTACTATTCACCATGGGGTATAGCTGCTTGATTTTTTTTTTTTTTTTGGTCTGAAAACCCTTCCTTGCAGACAGAGTATCTGTTGAAGACTTGGGACAGATTTAGCAAGTGATCTGATTATGGTAGCTATGAATAGTTTGGTAGGCTATATAGGCAACGATGGTGGCAGGTCTCAGAAGTAATGCTATTATGTGCTGGTATGGAGAGCCATAGCCCTACAAGAACTAGTGTAGCCATAAGTAATAGCCAGGGCAGGCACTGGACCATTGAGTAGTTTGGGCAGTGGGCAATTGATAATACCAAGAAATTAACATGCTCCCTATGTGTGATTTTAGGGGATAATCAACAATTTCAACAGAAGGGTTAGGCTTAAATGATCAAGGTTTGGACTATAATGCTGTTGAATCTTGGGGTCAATGAATCTGGGCTTCCAGTCCTCTTTCTCTTCTCTGTTATTTTATTCCTACTCCTGGGTAACTTGCCAGAACTGTACAGCTTCATTGATACCTGATTTTGTCTCCTGTCAAAGCGAGTAAATGACCTTAGTGGCCATCTCATTTAGATTGTCAGAAGCTTCAACTCAGTGCTGAGCTATTGCAGAGGCCGTGTGATCCAAATGGTTGGCTTCGTGATGGAGGAAAGATCCTGATCTACCCTAGACTTTGTGCAAGTGAGGAATAAGACTTTATTATGTCAGGTCACTGAGAATTTGGTGTGTTTATGATGGCAGCTAGAACTGATTATCCTGACTAAAGGCAGTATGATTTGGAGGAACTGGAAGATCTCCAGGTCCACAGTGAACAAATACAATGGCATCAGGGACTTCAGATGTACTGATGGGATAAGGATGCCACATTCTAAGGTAAGAGTATAGCTTCCTCAGCTGTGATTATTATGGTTCCTGGCTGGCAGCATTAGGTGAAATCCTTCAGCAGCTGCTGCATGTCAGGCTCTGCAGCAAATTTCAGCTGCTGCTTGGAGAGAAAAACATCACTAACTCAAGAAGACATAGGCTCATAAAAGATGTTACTCCAGGGTATGCTTGAGTGTGGGCCCCAGATGTCGTTCTGAAGAACATTGGAGAGAAGAATGTGAAATAACTGCTTGATCTCCAGTCCTGGGTGAAAAGGGAACTGTCAGTCATTTAGTGTTTGCTCAGATCCATCCTAACTCTTCTTCTTCACCCTGTATCACAAGGAGTTGGCCATGTTGTTTTCCATTTGATTTGACCAATGAAGGGAATTGGCAGGAGATTGGATGCTAGAGAAGCCAAGAAGCCAGCATTTTCTGCCCTTTCTTGCTCCTTGACTTCAGAGATATTTATGGTAATGGCTATGCTTCTTTTTGAAGTACCAGATTACCATTCAGTTCTTCCTTTTGTGATTGCAATTTCTATTGGCCATCCCTGGTTCCTGGGTTATAGTAATTCTATATTCTTTTTTTTTTTTTTTATCCCTGCAGCCCTAGTGGTAGTACTGACCCTCTGCTGTTGCTAACTTAAGGATTCCCTCATCACCCCTTTCGATTTTGCATCTCTTCCAACATTTTTGTAATCAGTTGCCTGTATTTCAGGCCTTTTTTGAACTACCTGAAAAAGACTCTATTTTCCTGATCAGACATGGCTTACTAGGCTGTAGACCTTGCTGAGGTCCCAGGAGCCAGAGTTAGATGAGATAATGCAAGGGGATTAATCTTTATGTGTGGGGGAAAAGACAGAGGGTGGATGCTGTTTCATTTGTGCGGAGATCTGGAAAAGATTCTTGGTAGAATGGAAACCTGAAAAAGGAATATGTCTTTATGGGGTGCCTACATTTGAGCCGTTAGGTAAGGAGTGTGCTTATTCTGCACCCCATTAGAGGTGACCATGTTTTGGTCTCTCAGTTTTGAGTAGGGATACTTGCAACATCCTCAGAGTATCTAACTTTCCTTCAGCTAGCTCAGTGGCAGAACCTGAATCTGGGTGGCTCTCCTGATAAACAACTATACTCACTGTCCCTCCTGGCATCCAGGAGAAGACCTAGACCTCAGTTACAAAGAAAAGTTGTTTCTGGGATATATAACTTTAAAGAAAAAGCAGGTTTTCTAAGGTCATTTTCTTTTCTATCCAGATGGTTTGCCTTTTGCAGATGGTAAGGCCCATATGCAGATTCTGACCCACTTGCTAATAAAGGGATTGGTCTGTGCCAGAGCCTAAAAAACTTGGATTCAGGTTCACAAATGCAATTTAATGAGGTGAAAAACAGAGACTTAAAAATAATTAAGCTAATAAACTTCTCATCATTTTTCTGAACAAATGAAGCATTGTTTCAAAGGTAAAGGTAATTAGCACTGCCTATTAATACAATAGAAATTTATTTATCAACTTAATTATTGATCAAACATGAAAATAGACTAGGTTCTACCAATAGTACTTAACATAGATGTAACTAATGTTCATTTATATTTTGGATCATTTAATTATTGTTCCAGTATGATATTCAAAGAGTTATTTAGGAACTACTTTAATTTGGTTCATCGTATGTCACTCAATTCTTCAAATATGATTTACTGTCATTTTTTCTTTAATTAAGTGCATGTATGTATTTGTAAAGAATTAATGGTACAATAATAGTATCTTTAAAAAAATTCAAATATAAGTATCCAGATTTTCTATTCATGGGAAGTTCATTATTCCCACTGAAATGTGAGAGAAAGAGAAAAGAAAGAGGTGAACTTAAATGCCATGAACTTAAATTTGTTCTAATCTTTTGGAGAGAAGATACAAATTGCTAAGGAGACACTTTAAAGACCAAACCGAAAAATACTCCATTTCTTTGTAGCATGCTTCATTTCATGCGTTTTTAAACCTAACCAAGGCATATATACTCATGGTGGCAGAGATGTTCCAGGATTGTTTGTGCAATTCCACTCAGGCAAACTGGGTCAGGCCGGAGGCATGACTGAAGTGACAAATCATTCTAGTTCTGTTTCAATTCTTTCTCCTCTCTATCTAGTCATCTTTAGCCTATCATTTAAGGCCAACACAAACCTTACTTCCTTTGTACATATTTCCCTTTTTGGGAACTCTCTGCCTCCTCTAACCTCTGGTTGATATCTGTAATTAGCACATTACACAATGGAAAATTTTATTCCAATCTTTTCCATTATACAACTTAGCACATTTTTTTTCCTTTAGAAAAATGGCTTAAATTGAAAAAAAATAAGGAGGACAATATATACATGTTGGACAAAACTCAGTAATACCAAATAATTATAGTTATAATGGCAAATGTTTCTATTTTTCCTCTCCAGGGCCATTTCCTTCCCAGGTATAATCACCTGTACTCAACACTTTTTCACATGTGTACCTTCATGCTTCTGTGCCTTTGACTGTCATTTTTTCTCAACCTGGAATACATTCTTACATTCTCTGCCCATCTTTTAAGACTTGTTGTAAAAGAGACATGCTCTGTAAATCCTTCCTTGATACCCTCTGTCAACATAGAGTGTTTTGTTCTCTGTATTTCCTTGATACACTACTTGTATCACTGTTTAATGTTCATTTCATTTTGTCTGGTTTTGTAGCAAGTTATTAATATTTACCTATCAACTTCAGCATAGTATAATATACTTTTCTTGAGAGAAGGAGCCATTTTATTCATCTTTGTATTTCCTATAAGATCCAAGCCAACATTGCTGTATGTTTAAGTCATTGAATTGAATGTATATAATATAGTTTGCTTATTATTTGTTTCATGAGGATTTGTCACAGCTAGACTATAAGAATCTTTTGGGCAGTGGCTGAAACTTTTTGCTTTTGTATTTCAGTAAACATGACATTAATTAAAATATTGCAAATATACCTTTCTGTAGTACTTCTATAATCTATATATCCTCCAAATTCACATGTTGAATCTTAATCCCCATTGGTGGTATGAAGAGGTGAGGCCTTTTGGGAAGTGATTAATTCATGAACGCTCTACCTTCATGAATAGATTAGATTCTTACAAAATGGATAAAGAGGCTTGAGGGGGTAGGTTTCCTCTTTTCTGCTCTTCTACCAGGTGAGTATATAGCATTTGTCCCTTTTTGCCCCCTCCATCCCTTCCTCCATGTGAGGACATCTAGATGACATCATCTATGAGAAACAGACCATCGCTAGTCACTTACTCTGCCAGAGACTTAATATTGAACTTCCCATCCTCTAGAACTGTAAGAAATAAATTTCAATTTTCTATAGATTACCCAATCTGTGGTATTTTATTGTAGCAGCACAAACAAACTAAGACAAAAATTGATACCAAAGAAGAGGGATATATAACAAATAGCTAAAATGTGGACATGGCTTTGGAACTGTGTAATGGGTAGAAACTAGAAGAGTTTGGAAGTACAAGCTAGAAAAAACTTAGATTTTCATAAATAGAGCATTAAGAGTGATTTGGGTGAGGGCTCTGGAAAGGAGAACTGTAGAGCTGTAAATCTGTGTAATTATCTAAGTGGTTGTGAATAGACAGCTGGTAGAAATATGAACAGAAATGGCCATTCTGATGAGGTCTTAGATAAAAATGAGGACTATCTTACTGGAAACTAGAGGAAAGGCCATCCTTGTTACAAAAGCAAAGAACTTGGCAGAATTTTGTTCATGTCCTAAGCTTTGTGGAAGATAGAATTTAAAAGCAGTGAACTAGGACATTTGCAGAAGAAATCTGTAAGTAGTGCTCAGGGTGCAGCATGGTTCCTTTTGACTGCTTATAGTAAAAGCAAGAAGAGAGAAACAAATTAAAGACCATATTTATAATCAAAAGGGCAAGAGAATGTAAAGATTTGGAAAATTCTCAGCATGGTCCTTTACGAATAAAAAAAATCA
The DNA here is from genome assembly GCA_963575035.1 of Avahi laniger. Lineage (NCBI taxonomy): Eukaryota > Metazoa > Chordata > Mammalia > Primates > Indriidae > Avahi > Avahi laniger. The sequence continues at coordinate 40,463 of CAUYSK010086291.1, read as the reverse complement.
GACCAAGAAGAGAAAACCAAGGGTGTGGCCAGTAACCATTTGATAATGAGATTAGTATGGATAGAAAAAGTCAGATGTTATTCATTAAGATTATGGAAGAAGACATTTCAGAGATCTTTGAGGATGTCCGTCCCATCACAGACCCAGATTGCGAGAACTTTGAGGGCAGACCAGTTTCAAGGGAGGGGCCCAGGGTTCCCTCAGGACCTTAGCACTCCTTGCCGAGGGTCAGCTCAAATCTCTGTTGTCTGCATTCAAGTGCAGTACCCATTGGCTGTCTCAGCTGTGGCTCAAGCTGGCCCAGCTATGGCTTGAACTGCCTCTCTGGAGGGCACATTCTGTAAACTTTGGTGAGGTTTATATGATGCTAACTCTGTAGGCATACAGAGTTTATGAACTGTGAAGGCATGGCTTACCTTCACCTAGATTTCAAAGGATGCCTCAGAAAGCCTCAGGTCCCAGGCAAAGATTGGCTACAGAGGCAGGGCTATCAGAGACAGTCCCCACTAGCATAATGCCTAATGGATTTGTGGAGATGGGGCCACTGCATAGAGTCTCTACTAGGGCAGTATCTAATGGAGCTGTGGGAGAGGGGCCACCCTTCAGATACCAGAACTGTAGCCCATTAGCATGAAGCATTAGTCTGGGAAAGCCACAGGCACCAAATAAGAGCTGCATGGGGGGCTGTGCCCAGCAAAGCCTTGGGGATGGAGTCTCCTGGAGGTTTTGGGATCCAATCCACCCCTCTACCACCACTGTGTCTGGAAGGAAGAACATGGAAGCCAATGAAAATTATTCTTAAGTCCTAAGATTTAACGTTGTTTGCCCTATTATTGGGTTTTACACTTACTTGGGACCTGTTACCTCTTTCTTCTTGCCTATTTATCCCTTTTGAAATAGAAATATCCATCCTATGCCTGTCTTACCATTGCATTTTGGAAGCATATAACTAGTTTGATTTCACAGGCTTCCAGCTAGAGGCGAATTTGCCTCAGAATGAATCATATGTTAAGTCTCACACATACCTGATTTACATGATATTTATATGAGACTTTGGACTTAGATTTTAAAACTGATGCTGGAATGAGCTAAGATGTTTGGGACTTTGTGATGGAATGAATGCATTTTGCATGTGTGATGGATGTACATTTGGGGGACCAGGGGTGGAATGCTATGGCCTGAATATGCCATAAAATTCATATGTTGAAGCAATCCCCATGGTATTGTGGTGGTATTAAGTAGTGGAGCCTTTTGAGAAGTGATCAAGTCATGAGGGCTGAATGGATTAGGACCCTTATAAAAAGACTTGAAGGTCCCTCTCTTCTGTACTTCTGCATGTCAGAATACAGAGTTTGTGCCATTTTCTTACATTTATTACTTTCTGCCATGTGAGGACACCTAGATGGTGCTATCTATGAGAATGGACCCTCACCAGACACTGAACTTATCAGCACCTTGATGTTGGACTTTGCATCTCTAGAATTGTAAGAAATAAATTTTTGTTCTTTATAAATTATCCAGTCTAAAGAATTTTATAGCAGCACAAATAAGTGCTTTGTTTTTCTTAAAAGTTCTTTCACATTCATTAATTCATTTGACTTTTACAACATTTTATACTAGCAGGCTATATTGGTCTATGGGAAAAAAATACATGAGCTTTGGAGTCAGACAGACCTGAGTTTGAGTTCTTACTCAGCTACTTAAAGGTTATGAGATCTTGAGAAACTTCTTTAACCTCTAGAAGCCTCAATTTTCTCATATTAAAGACTATTAATCTTATAGAATTGTTGGAAGGAATGTATGACATATGCATGTAAAGGAATGTGATATATATTAGATATCACATATAAGTGAAGATTCCCTTCTCACCTAGGAAATAGAGGCTAAGATAGGCTAAATGATTGCCCAGGGACATGTGGGTGGAATCTATGTGTATGCCATATGTCTGCTTACTTGGGCCTAAAGTCTAGGCTGAGGCTGAATATTTCTACAGTAATTTGAAAGTAACTTGCCCCTGCTATTATCTTGCTACTATACATACTCTAAAACCTAAGATATCATTGAGGCTGCTGCCTCCTGACATTATGAGAAGAATGAGGCTCAGAGAGGATAAGCGACTTGGCCTATGTCAATTAGTGATCTAGAAGCCATGTCTACCTGTTCCCCTCCCTCCTGCCCCATGTGAGACTGAGACAGTGTGTTTCAATCTGTGTTGACCTTACGTGGAGGAGACAGAGCTATTGCAGCAGGAACAGCAGCAGCAGGTCTGGCTCTAAGGTATCACAGAAAAAGACAACAACCTGGTACCTGAGCTAGACTCAGAGCACTATGAGGATAAGGAGGAAGAAGATGAAGATGAGGAAGATAGTAAAGACTCAGAGGATGAGGGCACGCAGGATATGGATGAAATGAATGATATCAGTGAGTAACCTGATAATTAAGATGTCGATGAGGGGGATGTGAAAGGCAACACATAGAATCGGGACCAGTGGGTGATCTGGGTAGACAGGGTAGGGTGGCCCGAGGGGGATTTCACGACAACCCAACCTGCCCACACTCCCTGCAGAGCCAGCTGATGGCTGTTTTATTTTTAAAGGAAAAAAAAGGAGAGAGACGAAAGATACTATTACCAATGAGACTTCTGCTTACCTGCTGTATTCATTAGGAAATGTCACATCCAAACCATCTCTGAGTAAGAAAATGCAGATAGTAAAATTGTCAGTAATTTATCAAACTGCAGCAGTTTATCCGTTTCCCAAGAATGAATGTCTAGTTAACATAAATTGGTTAAAATCGTACACCCAGTAATTGAAATCATTACCCATGAAGTGGAACCACAGAGAAAAAGACATTGAATTGTAATGCATTCCACTCATCCCGAATCATGGTTTCTGTCATCTGTGTTCCCTCTTCCTTCCTTATTAAGATTTTTACAAATTTAAACAAAGTCAAATTCAGCTGGAAAAAAGGCAATGTAGCACGTGTATTGTCAAGCAAGGAGTTTGTTTTGTGAAAAAAATAAACCCTCACATGCATTGAATCCTGAAAACCCTTTAGATGATTGGCTATTTATGATCATGGAAACTGACTAGAAGAGGGAAAAGTAAGAAATTTAGAGGGACTTGAAGCTATTGTGATGTCAAAGAAATGTTTACAGGGAGAGTTTTGAGGAAATAAAATTAAAAGCAATTCCTGAAGTTTCTGTACTTTAGGGATGAGCTTCTCAAGTTGTAATGTGCATCTGGGGATCTTGTGAAAATGTAGATTCTTATTTAGGTTCACAGGAAGTCCCTAGATTTTCCTTCTCTAGCCAGCACCCAATTTTGCTGATGATGCTGGTCCACGGACCATACACTTTGAGCAATAAGGTTTTGGACCATGTTGACCATTTCTGGGTTACTAAAACACTGAGATCCCCTAAATAATTCCTAATATTTGCAATTTGGAAAAAAATGCACTGTCAGCAGTGAACATGTCTAAAATAATAGTGTTCTTATCTGGATTAATGATACTGGAGACCAAAGAATGAGTTAAAAGGGAGTCCCAGAATGAGCCTGATTCACAGTGAAGCTTCAGAACATGTTTGAACCATGTGAAGACAGGCCTATGTTGCATCTCATGTCTCTGAGTGCTGAATTATTCATATGAATGCTTAAGAACAACTTCCCATAAATCAAAGAGAGAGAATTGAATTGGGAATAGTAATGGTGAGAAATTTTGAGCTCCTAACCTGATTCACCTGGGTACTCTCTCAGTTGTCTTTCTCTTGTTCTGGCCAAATCATTCCTGGTGATTTAAAGGCACCTAAATATAACCCCAGAGACTCTTTTAACCTGGCTTGTGATTTTTAAGCTTTGTGATTTTAAAGACTTGTCAGACGGATATTTGAGTCAATATTGAAATCTTAAAGTGCTTTGTGAAAGATCTTCTGGGGAAGGTTTGCAATAGTTTATCTAAATGCTCTTTCTTGGTTAACAAGTTCAGACTACCGTGGCTCCATCATAACCATGATTATTTGTGATGAAAGCACCTGATCAAACTCAATTTATAGAAATAATTTTTTTATTCTATTTAATAACAAAATGTTTTTCCTTCCCCCTCAGGACAATTTGGCTTATATAAGGAGTGAACTATTTTGTATGGATGAATTCAATTCATTTTCTTCATTTCTCTTGATTTTTTTTTTTTTTAGATAAATAACCCCTGAATATTAAGGGTGAGAAATTAGACCAAACACCTTAATACACCGATAAGAGTAGTAAAAAGCTGAGCATATAACAAATTATAAGTAATGTGTTAAATATATATTGAAATATTCATCAATATGATATGTTTTTATGATGATACAAAAATTAGTCTTTGATAATGCTTTTTCTTACCTGCCTCACAAGATAGCTGTGAGTACCAAATGAGATAGTCTTTGAAAGTGATCCTTAAAGCTTAAATGGTATTTCTGTCTTACATCTTGCTTTCTACCAATCCATTTTACTTAAGGTTGCCAGATTAGTATTAAAGCATCACTTTGATTACATTATTTCTCAGCTCAAATACCTTCAATGCTCATCTCAGACTCCTTCAGATGAATTGGATTTGGCTTCCTTTGGCATTTAGGAAACGTCACACTGCCTTTCTAGTCTTATCTATAGCTATTTTTCTATTCTAACTTCATATTTCAAGGCTACTGGGTTATATAACGTATTCCCTGATTTTTTGGATCAAATTTAAATTTCCTTCATCTCCTGGATATCTCTACCTGGCTGTTCTTAATACCAAACACATCCAAAATTAAGAGCATGAGCTTTCTTTATATATTTCCTATTATCCATTCCATTGCTGATGCCAAAAAATGGGAGTGTGTGTGTGTGTGTGTGTGTGTGTGTGTGTGTGTGTGTGTCTATGTATGTGTATTCTACCTGCACCTTTCTCTCAGGCCCGCCTTCAATTAGGAATAGGAAGTTTTTCTTTAACTACATTTCTTTCTTAGGACAACCCTCAAGTTTTACCTACAGCCACTGACTTTATCAGATATTTTTTAGGCCTAATAGCCAATGGTTTGGTTACTGAACAGATGTTTATGGAGCACCTGCCATGTGTTGGCTATTGTATCAGTTTCCTGCTGCTGCTGTAACATGTTATCATGAACATGGTGATTTAAAACAATGTATTTATTATCTTACACTTCTGGAGGTCAGAAGTCCAAAATGTATCTCACTGAATTAAAATCAAGATATTGGTAGAGCTGCATTCCTTCTGGAGGCTCTAGTGGGGATCCTAGCTGTCTCCCTAAGTAGTGTGAACACAAAAGTCAATATTATGATGTAGTCCATGCCCTTAAGGAAATCAAAGGCAAAGCAGTCAAATGAGTGGGCAGTGACAAGGTATTATAATTACTCTTCTGGAATTATGTTGAAAACTTTATAAAATATTTGGGGATAAGGGAAGGCTTTGGGAAGAAATGACATCTAAGACATAAGATTAAAATTCTATTTGAACCTTTTGATGTATTTTAGGAGGGAGGATAATGGCACCAAAATAAGTTGGTGAAATCATCTAGACTCTAACAGCATCAATCAATCAATTTGATTCTATAACTTTTACAGTGGTGAGCAGACTAGCTTAATAAAGGTATTAGTTCTGCTCCAAAGAGATAAATATGGGTACTGAATGTATACATGATACTCGTATACATATTCTTTATATATATGTTATATACTATTTAATAGATATATAAATGGTAGAACAACATATATGTGTATGGCACTTTTCTATGGGTAAAAAGAAATAGAGAAACCAGGCACAAATTTTGACCTCTGGGAAATTATATTCTAGATATGCATAAACATTCACAAAAATATGAGGCAGGAAGATACGGTTGTCATAAGAGTGATATAAATAAAGCACTGTGTGTATAGAGGGTGGAAGAGAATGTTTTTTCAATAAGGAATGTTTTCAGCTTAGAGAAAGTGGGAAGACTTCACAAATAATGTCAGATTTCAGCTAATATCTCTAAGGATGAGTGGATGGGCTTTGGTCATGTTGGTGATGAGAGAAAAGAATATGTAAAAGGATAAACATCTTCATATTGATATTGCTCTTAGGTAGAAGAGAAAAAAGTTCCTGTTGGAGAACTTTGAGTCTTTAGTAGAAGAGATGTGAATTCTAATTACAATTTCACCTATACCAAATGTAAGTATTCATATACTTCTATTGCTCCCACCACAACTTCAGAAAGATTTCTGCTGCAGTGCTGTAAGGGAAATATGTAGAAATAAATCATACTTTCTTTTTAGAATGGGAACAATGAAGAAATTCACAAGGGGGAAATTACTGAACATTTTCTAGAGAAAACACAGAAAAGTTCATAGCTTTGAGAAGTTATTTCACAATAATTCATTCAATACATGTTAAGCACCAGCTCTGCAAAGCACTGTGATACATAATGTGGGGAATACAAAGGTTTTTAAGACATAGTCTCTATTTTTGATCTGTCTAGTGTGGGAGAAAAAAACAGAGATTGAGCACACTACAATGCAGTGTGTGTAATTCATGCTACATGATTAGGATATAGAAGAGAAAGAATTCGGATCAGTTCTGGTAGCTATGATCAGGGAATGCTCACCGAAGTGACAACACCTGAATCTGACCTGGAAGAATAAGTAAGATTGTAATAGACCGAGGCACTCACATTGGGCTGGGAAGGGTAAATTGGTAGGGATAAAATTTAGGCAAAAAGAACAGCATGGGGAAAATTATGGTAGGAAAGTCAAGAAATTTTCAGGGACTATATATGCCATTTTTTCCCCCAGAATGAACAAAGCATAGGCAGTATAACAGCAAATAAGAAAGTTCCTGACTCTGAGGAGTTTGCAGCCTTGAGGAGGGCACAGAGAAACAGACAATTAAAATAAAGTGTAATTTATGTTGTGGTAAAGATAAAACAGAGAGTCAAGTTTTTACCTACCCTAGGAGTCACAAAGAGGGTTACCCACAGGAGCTGCCATCTGAGCTGAGTCCTGAGGGATGACTTTGAGGTGACCAAGTAAAGACAGAAAATAGAAGAATCTGTGCAAAGACTCAGAACAGAGAGATCCAGAGCACAATGCATTTGAGGAGCTACAGAAATTTACTTTATGGTTGGAGTCTGTGCTACATGGGAGAGAATAAGTAAGCCTCTCAGTGTAAACAGTTCAAATGTTTATGGCAGTACAATTTACAATCACAAAGCTGTGTAATTAACCTAAATGCCCTTCAATTCATGAGTGGATAAAGAAAATGTGGGAGATATCTATCTATCTATCTATCTATCTATCTATCTATCTATCTATCTATCATGGAGTACTACTTAGCCATAAAAAGGAATGAAATAATGTTATTTGCAGCAATGTGGTGGAAATGGAGAGCATTATCCTAAGCTCAGCATTTCCATTCCTGAAGTATCTCAGGAATGAAAAAATCAAATGCCATATGTTTTTACTAATAAGTGGGAGCTAATAGATGGGTATACATGGGCACAAAGTGAGATAAAACACATGAAAAACCAAGAAGGGGAGGGGAGGGTGGGTGTGGGGAAGAAACTTACCTATTGGGTACAATGAGCACTGTTCTGGTGATGGGCACCCACCGAAAGCCCTGACTTAAGCATTACACAAGATATCCACGTAATAAAAACACTTGTACTCCCTTAATTAATATTTTGAAATTAAAAAAAAAGAGAAAAAAAGCACATATGCTTTTAAGAACAAAGAAAGATAAACAGCAGCTGGATCATATAGGATTTTGGAGACTAGATAGGAGGTTGTTTTCACATCTGAGTCAGAGTGGTTGAGGCTTTAAAGTATAAAGTGGCAATGGGTATTAATGAAGAGGAGAACACAGATGAAATAAATGTGCGGCACATGGGAAGAAGATTCCTCAAAACCTAGTTTGATTGGGAGAGATTTTACCACAACAGATCTCCATGAAATTATTGTCACAGAGAACAGTGACGAAAACACCCTCAGGAGTAAAGCCAAGGGTATGGGGTAAGAAAGACTAGCTGGTGCATCCAAGAAGAAAGGATGAAATTAGTTTGCAAATAGAAAAAGAAAGGTTGGGGCCCATGGAGAGCAGAAGTGCGGGGGGATCTCAGGAAACACTGGATTTGCAATGAGATGCTCTTTTTTGCATAGAGGCTAGTGTAGACAAAACTAGGAGGTAGGTTGCCTTTGTAGTGAAGTCACCTTAGCTGAGTAAATGCAATTTGATAGATCTTTTTATCTGATGTACAAAAGTATGATCAATTGATTTGGTGAAGATCTTTGAGACTGATTTCTCATGAGAAATTAAAAAATCTCATGAGCCTCAAATCAACTCTCCACTTTATTGTATTGCTGGTCTGCATAGCAAAGAGAGGACATGTCTCCTGGTAAATGAACATAGTTACTTTTATGTAATACGCATATAAATCTATAGTTTTATATTTCTTGGTTTTTGGAGAGAAGGAATGTAGTTTAACATGAGATTTGAACTGTGGAAAATTCAAGGGGAAATTGACAAGATTGACTCCTACTGATGGATATTATCTTGGTGACTCCTTCTTCTTTCCTAAGATTTTTCTATGCAAATAATGATGTCTTCAGCGTCAGCTCTAAATACCGGGGTCCTCAATTTTTCCCCATACTTTTATAGCCCTTGAAATAAACATACATGCTTATTTGTTCAAGGAAACTTTTGGTTACCAGAGGAAAAAAATACTTACAGTTCCCTTTTCTTAGCACATCCTTTTTCACTTCTGCTAGACAGCTCACTTCTCTCTTCCTCCCATCCCCAAAATATAAAATCCCCCCTAAATTTTTTATTGAAAACTATGTACACATTGCAAAGCTCTTTCGTTTTTTTCCCTAAAACATTGTATAATTTTTGTGTATAATGGCAATTTGATATAGACATATGATATATGAACATTTAAGTATACTTAGACCACCAATTAAAGGCTTCTTCTATATACAGTCTTGCCCACATAGTACTCAATTAACCTTTCCATCACTTTCTAAAACATAAATAGCTTTATGGCATAAGCTCATTTATCTTTGCTAAAAGCCTTCATAGAAATCTGAACAAAAATAATTTCTGTTAAATATTCAATTCTAATGTGGAGTATTTTATTACTTCTTTTAGTTTTTTTTCTTTACTTTTTTCATATCTGTTTGAAGACCCTTTAAGAATTAGAGTAAAAAAGTAGAGAAATAAGTCACATAGCAGAGTATGGAACTCAAGACCCAACCTCAAGAAGTGATGACCAGAGAACCAGAGATACAGTAGAAGTCTTGGGTAATGAATGAAGAAATTAGGAAAACACTTAAATCTTTCTCAGTTTCTCAGCGACAGAAGAAAAAGTGATCAGAGGACTGTCTATTCTATTGCTACATAAGCTGGAAAGAAACCCAAGACCCCCATGTAGGGTATCTTAAAGATGCCAAGACAACTATTGTTGTCTTTAAGATTTCTTACTTGGTGGAAATCCCTGGCAATCCTATGGTAGCATCTACCAGGCATTTGGTTTAGGTCTGTAAGTCCGGGAGCAGGTGAAGGTGTATCTTTTGTTGTTGTTCTTTCCTGTTTCCAATCTAGATCAAAATACTTACTCGACATAGTTCTTTTCTTTCCATTGATTATCATCTGATTACAGGGCTCAGAAAACTTGTTATTCTTAAACTATTTTACTATTGAGTGGCATTTTAAAAATATCATTTGTAGATGTGAATATACCTTTTAATCTTAAACCCCATTAGAGCACCCGTGTGGAGACTGGATTCGTAAGTCAGAAAGCATTCTTTTCACTGGCTAGATAATTTTCAAACATTTTGGGATAGCATTTGGAATTGGATATCACATAATGGAAGGTAAATAGGTTTCAGTCACAGGCATGTAGAAGACAGAAGCAGTAACACTCCTCACGTGGTTTGGCTAGCATTTTGATTTTCTATTAATACGTACAGTCTTATAGATTTCAGTGGATGAAAATAAAAAGTTCTCAGCTTTAGAGTAAAGCAAAATCCATTTATCTCAGGTTTGAATTGTATTAAAATCTTATGTGGGAAAAAATAAACCTAAATCCCCTTCTTACTTGTTATGCCAATATAAATTTTAGATGGATCAAAGATTTAGCTATAAACAATTAGTCTGTCGATACAGAATAAAGTATGAGTGAATTAAAAAAAATCTGAGCATGGGGAAGGTCTTTGTTAGCAAGAAACAAAACCCAGAAAACATAAAAGAAACACTGATGCATTTAAATAATTGAACACAAACATTTCTGCCTAGCACAAAATAACATAAAATTCAAAGAAAAGTTGAGCAAAATTATTTACAACACACATGACAAAAAAGTACTGATTTTATTTATCTATAGAGAACTCTTATAATTCCATAAGAAGAGATTAATAAACAAATAGAAAAGTATACAAAGTAAAGGAATACATTTAATATTAAAAAGAAATACAGTGGCTTATAAGCATAAGAAAAGATGCTTTATGTCAATTAAAAATGTAAATTAATACAGCAATGATATTCCACTTATATTAAAATAGAAAAGATAAAAAATTGATAATCACATTTTTGGTTAGAGAGTAGGGAAAAGGGTACCTTAATACACTGTTGGTGGGAATGTAAATTTGAATAACATCTTTGAAAATCAATTAGGAAATGGTTTTAAAAAATTAAAATATCCTTTGATCTAACCTTTCTATTTAATATTTGTAAGAATTATCTATACTTTCACTCATGTGCACAAGTATGTATTCAAGGATTACATTCCATTTCTTATAGCATGTTTTGTTCTTCTCTTCATTAACAATTATGATTTCATTTACTATTTAGTTTTCTACATCCTTCCCAAACTGAGCAAAAGAATTATAAAATTCATACAAATAACATTTTTTCCACATGAGAAGACACATCACATACTCACTGTATGAGTTTGAATTTTGTTCTAGAGATATTCTTATTATGGTTCCAGCTTCACACTCTGAGCTGTTCTCTAGCTTCCTGACCAGTGGTCCTGGGTTTTTATTTGCTCTCACCCCAGAATATGTGCCTTCTTGGACTGATACTCTGGACTAATATGTTGTTTAAATATAAAATTCTAGGTTGATCATGATTTGTCCTCAAAGCTATGAATGCATTTATTCAATGTCTTCTAGCTTCCAGAGATCAAGTTGAGAATTCCTTTTGTTTCTCTCTGGAAGCTTTAGGAACGTTTCTTTTTTTCCTGATGTCCTGGCATTTTTTGATGGTGCGCCTTAATAGGGGCTTTTTCCATCCATTATGCTGGGCGGTTGGTATACCCTTTCGAATAATAAACTCATATTCTTTAAGTCTGACACATTTTCATATGTTATTTCTTTTATTACAATCTTATTTATTTTATTGTAAAATGTAACGTAGGCACAGAAAAACCTCATGAAATAAGTGTTTGCTTTAATACAACACCAGAAGGGAAAGACTCTGAAAAAAGACACCCAGGTTTAGAAATAGAACTTTGCAAGCCACCCCAAATGTCCTCCATGTGCACAATGTCAGTCCCAACTCATTTCCTCTCCTATAAATAACCACTTTTGGGGGACCTGTTACCCCCATTGCTTTTCTTTATAATTTTATCACCCAAGGGTACTTTCCAAGCAGTAATTTTTTAAAAAGTTTTTGTAAGTTTCTTTTAATCTACACGTTTTCTCACTGCATTTTTTCTTCAGTTTATTTATGGAAGAAACCAGGAAATTTAATTGGTGACATTTTCAATAGTCTGAATTTTGCTGATTTCATCTCCATGGTATATTTTAACCTGCTCCTTTGTCCCACATATTTCCTGTAACTATATATTTTCTGACAGTTGGACCTGGAGATTTTATCAGATACAGGTTTGGTTTTGGTTGCAAAACTTTTCGGAGGTAGTACTGTGTACGTTTATCCAGGATCGTTTCTATTTTTGTGATGTTACCAACCATTGATGTTTGATAGTTCAATCCATTGATTCATAAGGAGTAACAAGTAATAAGTGAAATTCTGATATAACGATTACTTCTTTCATTAGCTGAAATACTTCTGCAAAGTGTAAATTCTCGACCACTGTTTGGCTACCCAGCTGTACAATTTAGAGAGGACTGGCAGGACAAATTCTTTGCTCTTTCCCTTTACTTATTTGCCCTCAAAACAATGAGATGTGTTCCAATTATCCTCCATAAGTGACAGATGAGTTTTATTTTTAATTGTTATTAACTTAAGCATTTATATTCAATTTTTTAAATTGATTGAAATTATCCTTACTGATGCTCAAATTGTCTCATCTTTAGAGCATGAGATTATCTTTGAGTTGGCTCTTGTGTCCTTTAAATACATCACTAGAAGTCTTTGAGAAGATGTTCTAGGTTCATCTTGTACAATTCTCTTTCTGTGTGCGTTTTGTGCATTTTAAAGTATAGAATTTTATTTTAAGACCACAATCTGCACTATAGGGATGTTCTTTGCTACTGGCTTGGTCAGAGTTTGCATAACTTTTTTTTAGAGTTCATTCTGAAAGCTCCACTTTAAAATCCAAACCATACAGTCTTCCCTTGACGTCTTTTAACCTGCATCAGATCTTCCACAGTAAGACTGCAGGTTCTCAAAGACAGTGGAGATGACAGAATTAGTATGTCATAATATTCCTCATTTTCTGTATTCCATGTTATACAGAAAATGGTCTCAGAGTAGCAACAGAACTGCTACCACCACAAATATGATTATTGAAAAGAATTAAATTTTCACATATGATATTCCTATTCTCTTCCTATTTCTTATAGTTGTACTGTGTCTACATTGTCTAAATACGTAGCCATTATGTATTGTTCCCTCCACCTTATAATCCTCATTTAGTCTTAATTCTCTGAGTAAATATATATTTAGTGCCCATCATCAGTTAGTACCTCTATGTCACCCTTCTGTTTGTCTGAAGACTTTTTCTGGTAAATTTCTCAGGAGGTGTTCATGGGAACAATATTACCTAAGTTTTTGAATGTCAGTAACAGTTTTCTCAGATATTCAGTGTAATATCTGAGATATTACAATATTTTGAAAGTGTAATATCAAACTTCTTTCTACTATGCTGTAAAAGTTTTCTTGACTTATAGTTTTAATTGTATTTGTTCTGTATCCTTGTTTTGGTTTTCTTTTTCGAGGATTCCATATACATGTATATTGACTCTTCTTTGTCTATCTTCTTGTCATTTATGCTTGAATTTTTTTTCTTCTTCCTTCCTTTTTCTCTCCCTTTCCTTCTCTCCTTTACTTCCTTTTCTTTTAATTTTTCTACTTTTTATCTTCTATTTCTCTGTAGAATTTTCTATGTCTCTTAAAGCATTCTTTGGTCTCCATTTATTTTCATTTAGTCTTCATTTTTAAAATTGTTGTTTCTTTTATTTACAATTCTTTCTTAAGTTCTCTTAAAGCAACACAACTTTTCCAATTCTAATTTATGTTGTTATTTCATAGATTGTATTATATTCTTAATGTTCTTTAGTTTACCTAATTTCTATCTCTAAAAAAATTATTAGAACTTCTCATCTGTTATCTCCTCTTCTTTTCTGTTTGTTCTGATAGGTTTATATATTTTTTTTCATCCCTTCTTATATTTTTGTGAGGATTATGGAGAGGGAAGAAACAAAGGCATGTTTCCAATCCACTGTATTTAATCAACTATGTTTTTCTTATAACTTTGTTTTTTCCTTATTAATTTATAGGAATTTTCTATCCAATTCATTAATTAATCCTTCATTGCTTATACATGTTGCAAATATTTATTTTCAGTATGTGCTTATCATTTAAAAAATCTTGATAACTGATGTATTGAGATTTTAGTTTCAATTTCTTATTCTTTCCCTTTATGCTGTATTATGTATTGTTAATTAATTTTTCCCTACTTCCAGGACATGACAATATTTTCCTATGTGTTCTAAAACATTTAAATTTTTCTCTTTATGTTTATATTTTTCGTTTATCTGGTTTTGGTTCTTGTGTGTACTGTGACGCAGGGGTATTTCCCCCCACATGGACGGTCATTGTTTGCTGAGGAGTCTGTCCTTTCCTCTTGATTTATACTGCCACTTTGCACACCATGTTCCTCCTTCTTCGTAGGTCTGCTTATGGGTTCACTGTCATTTTACATTTGTCTCTCTCTAAATTGGCACCACACTGTTTTAATTACAACTGCTTTATAGTAACTCCTGAAATATGGAAGACAAGGTATTTGCTTTTTATTCTTTTGATTCAAAGTGATCTTGGTTAATCTTGACCTTTCCTCATCTAGGTTCTGTAAACAAACTGTGTTGCAATTTTGATTAGAATAGCCTTGGGTTTAAGGATGAATTTGAAAGGTACTTTTATTTACTTCTATTTTCTCCTTAGAGCTGACATATATTGTCCTCCCATGGAGCATTTCCAGATAAGTTAGCAAAAGATTATATACATATAATGCCCCTCACATATGTACACAGATAATACCATTTGTTTGTGTTTGCACATAAATGAAATATTTGTAGAAATTTAAATTTAAATTGGTAGCAATGTATCTGAGGAAGGGGACTGTGAGATTGGGATCTGAAGTGAGAAAGATGTTTGCTTTTCATTGTAAAATATTTAATTTTATTGCTTTTTCTATTAAGCAATCCTACTTGAAGTCTATACTTGACTGGCCTAAATCAACATCTTAATTATTGCAGGTGATTGGTGTGAGAATTCTTTTTCTACGATATCTTCTATCATTTAATATAAAGCACCAGTGATTCAGAAATTCTCAAATAGAGGGTCTACAGTAATTATCTCAATTTTCTTAGGAAAGATGACTATGATAGCATGTACATATTTTACATGAAGAAAATACATTCTGCAAATATATGTGGTAATATTTCTCATGCTATGTGTGTACACAAGAGGAAAATTTATTAGTTGGCTGCTAGTAATGTGAAAACAGGAGCTATGTTTTATTCACTTTTCTGTCACCAACAATTAGCTAAGTGACTTATATACAATAGATTCTTAATAATAATCTTTTAAACTATGAGTTAATTAATAAACACATCAAAATATTAATAGATATTTTGAGGGTGGTATGTAGAAGTTTGTTGTGAAGTGTGATACAGAGCCTGGAACATAGTAAGTGCTCAGTAAATGTCAGCTATTTCTTTTCTTGGTACTATACATACTATCTCTATTACTATTACTCTAAAACTTTGTCCTGATTCTGCAAGATGTTTTTTTACTAATGACTTGGGTGAAGATAGAGGAGATCTTTATTACCTATTTAATTTCATTACTCTGAGATGTATAAAAGGAATTCATAGGTTGGAACAATGTGCTGAACCTGATGAGGTAGAATTTAGTATTGTTTAATATCCTGAATGTGAGATAAAACTCAAATGATCAAGGGCAGGATGGAGGAAGAATTTGCCTAACAACAGCACATGTAGAAATTTTAAGGAGTTTTAATCGGAAGTAGGTCTCAATTTGAATTACCAGTATGTTGTGGCCAATAAAGGAGGTAATACTATCAAAAGTTATGTTAAAATAAATATATAAGTAGTTTGTACAATGAGAAAGTTGATAGTGGAGCCTATTAGGCAGAAAGAAACTATATCTAAGTGTTTTCTGTGGTCAATTCTAGACATTACCCTTCCTATGAAACTTAGGGTTGGGAGAATACTTAAAGAACAATGATTGGAATATTGCAAAGACTCACATATTTTGTAACGAAAATGGAAATTTTTGCTTTGAGAAGAAAATGACTCATGGAAGATATGATAGCTATCTTCAAATACTTGGAAGCAAGCCAGGTGATGGAGACTTTATGATCATCAAAAGAAAAAAATTGAATAATGAATCCATACAAGAAAGAAATTCTGAAAAATCAAAAATGTGGCAGCTGTTTCAAAATTCCAGGTCCATGGCAGTGTCCAAGATAGGGTTCACAACCACATGTAGGCAGAGATTAAGGAATTAGTTAAGGGGCTGCACCAGATGAGCTTTGAGCTGGAAATTTTATATTCCATGATTTGTTTTGGCATAGCATAGCAAGACTTCAGATATGACCATATTTATTATTGAGAAAGATTGTTACCACCAACCTTGATTGATGGACTTGCTCAATAAAATTCAACTAATATTGCTGTGAACTCAACAAATCCTGATTTATGTTTATTATTTTAAGACATATAAAATAGATAAAACAAGGGATTGTGCAATGATTTGCTACAGAGTTTAACATAGAAAGTGATCTGAGTCAGTCCAAGTGTTTTGATCTATTCCAAGCTTGGCAATAGTTGTATGTTAGTTTGTAAGTCATAGAATTGTATTATGTGTCTAACACCCACCACACTGTCTGACACATGGTGGGAACCATTTGTTGAAGGAGTGAGTGCCTAATTCCTCTCATTGATTGATGAGAAGAATTGATGTTCACTGGCTTCTACCCTGTCTGAAGAACAGAGGAAGCCAATTCCTAAGGCACTGATCAGTTAGATCACTTTTTAAGACTTTCCTCACAAATTTGACACCCTCAGAGAAGAAGGCATAGATAGTAGCAGGAGACGTCATGGAAATAGAAGCTGTAGCAACTGGTAGGAAGATCCCCTCTAGAGCAGAAGAAGGTGTCTCTGAGAGAGAAGTTGAGTTTTTTCAGGGGAGATTGAAATGTTTTAATCAGGTATTCAAGCAGCTCTCCAGAATTGGGGCAATAGGAAGTATTTCAAATTATAACACTCCATTTGGAAATACTGCTTTCATATGAACATTTACATATTATATTTAGGACTTTTTTTTGAACTCAGAAATAACATCCTGTAAACTGCAAGGAAATATAAAACTGTAGAGAAAAAATGTAATCATATCAAACAACACCAGATTCTATAAAACATAAAAATCTTTTTATGGAAAATAAAATTCTTACAATATGTTTTTGAACTGTTTAATTTATTTGGTATTAATGGCCATATGTGGGCACAGAGTCCCATAAAGTAGTGCAGTTCTCTTATTTAGCAATTTGGAAACATTGCTTTTTAGGCCATGTATGCGGAAATTCAATGATGTCCTGTTTGTTTGCCATATTCTCATCTTGGGCTATATACAGATGAGAGATGATCATAGTTTACATAGTCTTCTCTACCAAGATTGTTATTAATTAGATAGTGTAAGACTAGAAATATGTTGCTCTAGATTTTATTTTTGTTTGTTTCCAGTGACACAATTTGACCATGCCTTGGATCAAGTATTAAATTTATTGCATCTTCCTAAATGTTATCAATCTTGTTTTCTAAAGACAATAGATTTATGGTTTAAAGGAATTTATTTAAATTCCTTTGCTCTCTTTTTTTTATAAACTGTCATACATCTCTATTAAAAAACTACTTAGATGCAAAAAGTCATTAATTTAAAATTAAAAAATTTTTTTCTTTCTCCTTCGTTTGCTCCCTCCATCTGTTCTTCTCTTTCTTCTTTCTCTTTTCTGACAAGCTATGTCCAAACTCCCAAACTTTACTCTCCAAATTCTTGCCCTACATTCACCAAGAGGTGAACAGACCATAAAGTATCATTATTTTCATCAAATTAGAACTATCAGCACATGTGTGAGCAATACAAAGAAGTTACAAGGGAACATTTATCTTAGAAATAATTTTGAGTGTACTAAACAGCGGAGAAATTATTTCTGAGTTTAAAAATAGTCAACACAACTTGGAAAGCATGGTAATATTTATTCATGATAATAAACACGTTTTTAATGAAAGCCATAGATGTCCAAACACAAACTGAATCATGACAACCCAATGGCCTTTTTTTTTTTTTTACAAAATCTATGACACATGTCCCATTAATTTGCCAAATGATATGAGTGCAGAGAAAGGATGAGTCAAAAACACTAAAATCCTTTTAAACACACAATCTAATATAGATGCCAACTGTGAAAATGGCATTCAAAAATGATCCTTTTGTTTTAACTTCATCTGCTGAGTTTTTGCTACTGTACGTCTACAAATTTTTTAAAGCTTTAATTGTTATCATTCATTTCAACACAAAACTGGCTTAACTTTCCATAGAGGACTAAATTCTGTCACATTAGTACATATGGAGGGAGGTATACAATGTCATTTGTAAATGTGGATCTGAGAGGGCCATCATAAATACCCTATAGACCATACAGCATTATAGGGCATATAAACCTTGTACTATATATAATGACTGACTAGAAAACAATGCTTGTCCCTACAACTTCAGACTTCTTTTAAATTAAACTTACCTATTTGGAAAAATTTTAAGGGTTTTTAGAGATTTAAATTTCCATTCTTAAGTCTATCAAGTCAGATATCTAAATAATTGTCACTTTCCAAATAATTCACCTCATTCTTTCTCAGGAGTCATTTGGACCCATTTGAAATCATAAGAAAATCAAATTAAATGCAAGAATTTCTAAATAAAATTTTCTTATTGGGAATTAATAACATAGTCATCCTATTGCGCTTTTTAAATTGAATTATCAGAATCTAAAAATTAAAAAAAATAACGATAAGCTTTATAAATAAAATCCCATGAGGAAAAGGCACTTAAGCCCTGCACATGGTTATTCCAGTCTGTATTCTCCACAACACTTAGCAAATGGAATTGATTTCTGGCCTGCATACAAATACAGTAACGTGCCAGAACAAAATCAAATCAGAATGCTTTTAAAAAAGAATCAAGTTGGCCACCAAATATTTCACATCAGTAGGAAATTTCTTTAGAGATTTCTGATGGATATCTGAAGCATATGTTGTTATCATGTCAAGTGCAGGAGAGATATAAGGCTATTGGAGAAATTCCCTTAGTTTATTGACTAAAAAGCCAAAACAATTGTTGTAACAGTAAAGCTTGACAAGATAATTAAATGAATGATAACAAAATCTCAGCAGGGAAGTGCCCATTAATTGAATTTATTTGGGAGCATGTTTTCACAAGTATAACCAAATTATCTAATTTCCACTCACATTAAAAAGTGATAGTTTATAACAAGTAATTACTGGAAATGAAAGAAAAAGCCAGTACTTTGAACCAATAACACGGAAGAAAACAAATTTACTAACATCAAAGGACTGTCAAGATATTTGACAGTTTCTTAAGAATTCCATTCATCATTTTGTCCTGTGAAAATATTTCAGTGAAACTCGCTAAAGAAAAGAATCCCAGTAATTTCTATGTAGTAGTGTCTTTAAAGCTGGAACATATTTCCTGCACTCTTTATATCCTTTCTTGACATTAATATGTGTGACAGTATGAGTGTGCCAACAGGTGACATAACTGCTGTTATAGAATATGTTGTAGATATGACAATTGAGTTTTGGCCTTTCCTTTCTGTAAGAAAATTAGTGTCATCCTGTTTTGCTCCTTAGTATTATACATCGTTGATAGCTTTTTAAAAATTTTGTTGCTGTTTTCATGTACAGATCAAGGAGTCTGAATTAATGCATTATTTTGGTCAACTTTTAAATTTGAATGAATAATGAAATAATCTATACTCAGATTTTCTTTCTTTAAGCTGCCTAACAAGATGTCTTCAAATTGGATAATTTTAATGCTTTAGCCAATTATGTCCCAATTTGTGTAAAAGTTAATGATGAACTTTGTTATGTGTCTGTGATAGTCAAGTAGATTTTGATCACAGTCAACATGGTCAATGGCCATTAAAAACTATAAAATCTGTTGCTTTTATATTTCTAACCCGATACTCTAAAATAACATTAATCTGTTGGTAAATATCTGGCAAAAAATTTATATAATAGCAAAACAATTAAATAAAATTAATTTTGGTATAATGTATAAATTCTAAGCAGCCTTGCCTATTTTTAAAATCTGAGGCAGGAAAATTTGAATTAATAAATAATTCCGAATTATTCTTTTAATTTTGTTACTCATTTTTTTCACAAATTGTCATCTCAATAAATCCATTTTAAACATATTGGTTAAAATTGAATAACAATATTTAAAATTTTCCTAGCATTTAAAAATTATGTTTCAGCTTTAAAAACAGTTCTTAATGTTCTGTTTAATGTGGGACATCATTTACATTTAGAAAACTAGAGGCTATAATTATAAAACTAGCAACTAACACTCATTCGCAATAACTTATCACGGGACAATAAAATCTAGACTGCTTTATCTTCCACAAAGTTGATATTACCGTAATTTAGAGAAAAGAATAGGGCTATGCTTTGTTTTCCTAAATCATTTTCCTAAATTAATATTAAGTAGATGTCAGTTATGCTATAGATAGGTAGATTGATAAATAAATGTAGAATAGATTGGTAGATAGATATAAATATGGCCATCATTAAAACATAATAGAATGTTTGGTTCTGTCAAGTGAATGAATCCATATGAAAGTATTCATTCATATCTTATTTGCTCTCCTTTCTATTTCTGTTTTTATCTTTTGTTTAATCAATGTATTAAAAGAAAATTTTCTGATTAAACGATATTTCAGATGCTAAACAATTTTTTTTATCGGCAGTTCACAGTCCAAAAGCATAACTATATCAAGCAAAAACTGCATGTAGACCACTCTGGATCTTGAAGACTTTTTGCTTCTAACAGAGATTTTTAAAAAAAATTATGGAAAAATATCTACATTTTAATGATAGTTAATAATTGGGAAGGGGATTTATAATCAAAGAAATACCTTAAAATGGATTTTTATGTTTTAGTGTCCATTTAATGTCTTGTTCAGCACTTTTAAGTTATCTTAGAAGGATAACTTTCTATCTATTACTTTATGGTATTTTAATCACCTTTATATTATGAACCTAGCTATTGTATTCCATGTATTGCAAATTTATTTCCAGTAGACCTTTTCCTTGATGATCAGTGTTGGAACCTTTGTTTCCAACTGGGAACAATTGGCACTTTATTTCTATAACACCTTCACATAAGAGGTATTTAAGAACACAAAGCTAATATTTTTCATGAGTTCCTGGAGCTTATAAATTCATAATTTTAAAGTTTCATGAATTTCATCTTAGATGAGATTTGCTTTTAAATGCACAGTTGTGGTTTCTGTAGAAGTTACCTATATGTCTTCAAAAACCCGACTGGTCTAATCTAGAAAAATGACTTTTTGAGACATTCGTATTTCTTTCTTTCTTTCTTTTTTCTTAAAAAAAGACAAAACAGCAATAAACATTTTAGCTCTTTAATGAGCAAAGATCATGTTTCTTAGCATTGGACTAATAGCCATTATCCAGATTATCTTTATTTCACGCAATGACCAGTGACATGGCCAAGATGTACAAAGTTGTTTCCATCAAGTAGTATACAATTGATTTTTGTATAATAAGCTTTCATTCTTGAAAAAGAGTAACTGAAAAGAAAGGTTTCTGTTACTGCAGTTAGTTTGTCAGAGAAAGTTCTTTGCATTATCTTATAAACTATCAAAATTGCTAGTCATCTGAAAAAATGTAAAAAAAAATCACATAACTTTAGTCTAATAGAAATATAGTACAGGTAAGAGAGAAAGTATTTATCAGGATGTGCTCTTTAAGTCCATCTCATTTTTTTAATATAAATGTACATCTGATTACATATACAAACATTTGGAAAGGTCTGTGATATACTGTTACTGGTAAACAACAGGGGGATGAAGAATTTCCTGTGGTCTTAGAATATTTGTTTAAAATCACACATACGTGTAAAACTGAAATCCTCCAGATGTTGGCTCTCCTAGCTTCTGTATCTATGTTGTACTCTACTGAGATTGTATGAATAAATCCAGTGAATGAACCTCAGTGAGAAAGATAAGTGATGTGAAGAAGGACATAACTTTATGCTGAATTATTATTAGTAAACATTTTGTCATGCAGCATGAGTAAATCAATTAACTGAGAACTGTAATCAGAGTGGTAATATTGGGGCATCTTTATATCATAAAAAGACTGTTGCAAGTAACTCTTTGGACACACTTCACCTTACCCAAAGAAACAAAATACAGAGTAACAAAAACCACAGCAAATTATAGATCCTGTAACACATGTCCAATCAGGGTTATATTTCCTTAAATTACTTAGATGGGAATGAAAAGAACATTAAAAACACAGGAAATTTTTTTCTGGGATTCATATCAGCGAGTATTCACCACTATACCTATAGTTTCTTCAAATACCTTTAAAAACTAATTCTTTCTATATTGAAACTACTATGAATTATTTTATTGTAATTACTTTTGCCCCTTAAAATCTTCTTTGGGTTCTGCCAATTGACGGAGGAAGCTTCTATTAAAAACTCCAATGGGATGAGAAGATTTTTAATTACGACTTAATCAGCAGCACAGCCACCAAGCATATAAATTATCATGCACATCGTGCTAAAAATATCCAGTTTCCTTTTTCCCCACAACTTTATACTGACAGCACTTATGTGATAATGTCGTACCTGCCAGTCTTTAAACTTCTTTGTTTTACTGGCAAATTTCATCATGAGCCTCTGCTAAGGCCATTAACAGCATTGGTGCTTTGTGTACTTATCCAAATATGTAAATATGGTCTACACAATAAAACGGCTCCAAATAAAAACTGGTGAAAATTATCTGACATTCCATTGGTGTGTCCCTTGTGCATATTCAAAGTTTTTTTATTTTTATTTTTTATATTTAGACATAGTTCTTTCCTGTTTGGTGTTCCACATGCCTAATTCCATTATGTAACTTAAATCTTCAAAAAATTAATTCGTTGATGTGAATGAAAAAGTATCATTCAGAACAATTGCTCCAAGCAATTGAAATTTGTTCTTAAAGTTGATTCGTTTATATATACAACTCATTTTTTCAAAACCCCCAAAGTTCTTGATATGTATATTCACATAATATTCCTCATTTAAATAGTAAGAGTCTTGTAGGTTGAAAGCCAAGGAATCTTCAGTAATGTTACCGCAATCCATCAAAAAAATAGTTTGTTTCTCTTATCTGGCTATACCCTGGTTGTTGAATGTGAATGGGGGTGGGGATGGGGATGGGGCAGAGTATTGTTCTGTCCTCCAGTAAATGTATTGAATGTGTGTAAGGGCTGAATCCCTGGGATAGTGTTGGGAATCATTGTAATGGTGTTGGGTGTCATTAAAGGAACATCATCAGGTGACCTCCTCATAGCTAGTGTGTAATCTGGGGGGCAGGCGGTCCGAAGAACCACCTCATGTGGATGGATGGACTCACATTCATGATCCAAATCAGTGTGCTTCATTTGGAGGGACATGATTTCCTCTTCTTGTGCATGGGTCAGATCATTGGTAGTAGTGCGCTGAGGGCTGCATCTCCTGTGGACATCGTGTCTCCTCTTATCCTTTTTGTAATACAGGGCTGCAAAGGCCAAGATGTTCAGAAACAGCAGTGATGCCCCAACTGCAATAGTGACACTGAGCTCTGTGGAGTAGTCCCTTTGATCCACTGAAAATGGACTCGGTTGTTGTTTGGGATCATCCTGCTTGGCAGTGGGAAAGGCTGATGTGACAGGTACAGAATTTTTTCTCGTAGGTCTGAAAGTGATGTCAGTTGATGGCACTTTAGTTGTTGTCGAGGTATACTGAGAAATGTCATTGAGATTATGCAGATGAGGTACCAGCTCCAACCAGAGGTTCACCTTATTGGCTCTGTAATGTTCTTTAACTCTTGGTTTTAATCCAATATGGAGATAAAGTTGGTCTTTCTGGGAATATCGGGTCCATGCTACTTCTTCAAAGCGGTTGGGTTTGGTATGGATGAATTTTGTGTCTTGAGGGACTGGCTGATTTGGGTCACTAGGAAAGAAAAAAAGAAATTATGAGAACAGAATTGTATTATTCTTTTCCTTAGTCAAAATGTTACTAGTTTAACATCTAAGTGAAGCAGTGACTCAGCAAAACCTTAAATTGTGTTTTGACATTAATTTAGTTAAAATTAGAAATATAAATCTCATAACAGCCAGATTGTTAAATGGGTGTTAATGTAAGGCAAGTGAGCCTTATATTTTCTTTCTCTTCAGCCATCTAGAGATGGGCTACTATTTATCCAAGGATTATTTTAAGTTATTTAAATATTTATATACATATGAGTTGTCTCATAGGCAAACTAGCAGAGATGGCATGGAATAGTGGAAACGACCTGGGATTTTTAATTGGCAGATGAAATATTTGAGTCCTGGTTCTGCTGCAAACCAGACACATGAAAATTTACATGAAGCTCTCAGAGCCTTAGGTCCCTTCTCTGTAAAATGGATTAATAGGACCTGACCTGCCTGCCTTACAAAGTATTTGGAAAGACCAAAGAGCATACATTATTGTGAATTGGAAATCACTTTAAAATAATATTGGTTACTATTGAACAAAAATAATGTCCTGTGTAATCAAAAAAACAAAAACATATGTAATTGTTGAGTAATGCAATTGAGATATGTCCTTTCTTAATAAACTTTCAAAAATGAAGAACTAATAAAGCAATGACTTTTTGAAACATGATAATATAGAATAAATTTTGAATAAAGGCACTTAATATATTGTTGATATTACTCTATTAAATTATTTTGGCACAAAATATATATTGCTTTAAAATACTTAAAAGGATATTTTTATTAAAATTATAACAAACTTTATTCCTTAGGTACATACCCAGTTTTAGCAAAATTTGTCCAGTATGTCATTACAACTGCACTCAGCATCACATCATTTTTGGAGAAATTGCAAGGAAACAACTCTGTAGGGCCAATCATTGGGATTCCCAGTACATAGGGAACCTCATCTCCATGGGCTGCATCGGCCCAAGCTGGAACCTGATCTGTTTGGCAATGATGGTAAAAGGCATAGAAGTATGTAGGTGAACCAAAGTTTGAATGAAGATCTGCTGTAGCTACAGCTGGTGCCACCCACTGATGGTCCGTAAACAAAGCCAATAATGTCTTCCTTCTGGTTTCAGGGTTATGACGATCAGCCCAGTCAGTATACATGAATTTAATGGTTTCTCTCAAAACATCTTTGCCTTCAGGGTATCCATATAAATTATCAACAAAATTGGAAACAGCAAAGTCAAAATCACTAGCTGATATACCGTCATCACTATCTACTATATTTTCAACAAATTTTAACCCTTCCCCTTGGTTCACTCCTAGCATTATATCGTAGTTGAGAAACTCTCCTTGCTCCATCAATATCTGAGGGTCATCTGGTATTACATCACCATCAATCACAGGTCCAAAGGCTATGTGGTATCGAGCTGGTTGAATATCTTGATCAACAAGTTCTTTGTAAGGCTTCTTCTGCAGACATTCCACTAACTCTACTGTATCTGAAACATTGCAACCAACTTTTGTGGCCAACATTCTAGCATATTTTGCAGGTTGGAAACTAACAGCCCAGCTGGAAAGGGCTGTTCCACTTTGAGCTATTGCTCGTTGAAAAAGTCCTATGGGAAAATCAACAAAGAATTTCAGATGATCTTTAAATAATGTGGTAAACCAGTAACATCTGATATTGTAGACATGTGTATAAAAACCCAGATACAACTCAAAAACAGGGGATATAGAGACACTTTTACTTAAGAGAAGGTATGCAAAGTCATCCCCAGGGTATAATAAATCAGAAAGATACAGCTAAATCTTGTGAGTGGCTTTGAGCATCAAGAGGTCTAAACTGTGTAAAGTCTGAAACAGGCAGTGAGCAAGAAGAAAAGGAGAAGTAAATACTAGTGATAAAAAGTCCCCAAATGTTTTCTTCAATGAGCATGTAAACATATTATCATCAATGCTAACCAGATGAGGCCAGCCCTTTCTCTCTCCTTTAAGTTTCCAGAAGACTCTACATTGTCCTTTTGGGATATATCCTTCAATTTAGCTGCATTTGCCTTCCTTTGAAATAATTGTGTATGTTTATTTTAACCCTATTTGATTTGAAAAGAAATTGTTGTGGCTCACACAACTATTGGAGCTGGGAATTTGTTAATACCCTGGGGATGGCCCTGAAGGCACATAAAACAGAATATCACTTTAGACATACTCCTTTCAGATCTTCATGTCAGACATAGTATGCAGAATAATCATCCTTCAGAAGAAGACATAGTATTGGAAGTGTTTTCACTAGGTTAAAGAAAAAACCATCAGCAGAAGGATTTAGTAGGGGTAATTTAACTTTTCCCACTGTTGAATGTGCACTGCTATATTTTATCATAAAAGATGAAAAGTACATGGTCCACTGCTTTTTACTTAATTGAATTTAAGAATTGTAAATTATGGCCCCATATGCAGTTTGGTAAGAGCTGCGTGCCATTCAAATTTACAAATGCACTTTATCTACTCTTTAGGGTATTTTTCTAATAAAATTCTTGTTTTAAAAATATAATTTATCTTTTTTATTTTAAAAATGTATGTTTCTTATCAATTTCCAAATACAATTTTGTGGTGTAGTTATTTAAACACATGCACGATTATTCATGTGTTAATGAGATAAGACCTTTTTTCACAAAGGTGCAGAAGCAGTGTCTGAATTAGAAGTAAAGTTTTAGATTTTTCACCAAACATGCACATATATTCAAAATGTCTGTAACATCTTTCTAGATAATTCTAAAAATATTCAAAGAGTCAAACAATACAAATTTAAATTTAGTTTTCTGATATCTTTATGAACATAATTTTTAGTTTACTAGAACAAAGCATGCTAGAGCAAATTATACAAATATAGATAAATTTAAAAATCATGTAGGCTGTTTATTAACATTTGCTCAGGAAAATATTTTACTAATTAAAAACTTTACAATTAAAATAAACCTGATGATTTCTATAATATTCTTTCCCATTTCAGGGACTGAGTGACATTAACTAAATATACCAAAAAAGATTTAGGGGGAAATGCACATTATGTTTAAATATAGCCTGAAATATGCCATCTAGATGGTATTGGAAAACCATGTATTTTGTCATTAGTGAGAATGCTTATTATGTGGATGCAAGATGGGGTTGACTTATGGTAGATACAGGCCCAGGCATTGTTGCAGCCCTTTGCGGAGTTTACAGACTTTAAAGCCTGTGTCTGAATTGGAGGCAGAACCAGCTTGATGATTTCAAGAGATCTTTTGATCATCTCCTTGTCAAATCAGGTGTCTGAAGATGGGTTCAGGACTTGACCAAACTCAAGTCCACATCTCTGGCCAGGTAATGACTGACTTCCTTGATGAGTGTGATGAAATTTTATATTTTCCAACTGTTTTCATAACCATTTGCCACTGTTTACCATACTGTCAATCAATGAGTAGCAATGTTAGCTGATAAACTAATTGATTCATCTCTGTAGCCAATGTTAGTTTGATACTGGCTGAAACTGGCTTTACTGCTGATTTTTGATCAAATGACCTTGAGAAATGTATAGAAGTTGCCTACTAATACCCTAGTTAAGAATTGGCATTAATACTCAAGTTAGAACAATCTAATCTGTTTAATTAAAAACCAAAATTTGTTATTTCAAAATAAGCCATTTCTTTACAGACCAAAATCTCTGTTGGAAATATTCTCATCTGTGTTATTTTGTCATCTTGAATCAGAATCCTACTAATATAAATAAAATATTATATAAACTATGTCAATAAATTAAGTATATGATAATATATGATTCTCTCTATATAAATTTATTTAATGACTATTCTTTTCCACATTAATGTATCTTTGATACTAAAAACAAATATTCTATGTCTGATGCTCATATCATAAAACTCAGTCTTACAAATGAAGATGCTTTATAAATTAAACTTGACAGTGTACACTTTCTTCATATATATGTATATATATATATACACACACACACGTACACACAATCACAATAAAAAAGAAAGTACAAGATGGTCTTTGTTGGTGCATATTCTCTATTTTCCCCTCTATTATGTATAAATAATGAAGAGAAAGTATTTGCTTTGCAGACTTCTTCAACAAAACTGTTCTTGTGGATATTTCAAATTAATAATGGAATTAGAATGGATGATTAAACACATGGTAAAATGGAGATGGAGTCCATAAGGAACAACATGATGAGACTTGGACAGGCACTTTGGAAAAAGGATGTCAAAGTCAGAAAAAGGAAACAAGAAAAATATTTTATAGGTTTAAGCAGCCTCAGTGCTTCATGCTGCTTTGCCAAACTTGGGAGAAAAAAAATAACACTTTTGGAGTTAAAAATAGAAAAAGAACAAAATCAAACGTATTTTTCTTTCTAAGCAAAAGCTCTACTAGTGACCTTGATGCTTTGACAATTTTGGATCATGCATGCAAAATAATCAAACATCCATTCTCTACTCAGATAACAAGTGAAATCACATGTTTCCAGACAAACTAGCTTAGACTGCTTTGTTAGCTTCATAGTAATAAAGGATTTTAAATGTCTATTGTCTTGAAAGTAGATTATATACAATCCCTACATTTAAAAAAATCTCATCTTTGATTTTGATTACTGAATAAATGGAGATGACAGAACTGTGAATGTCTTTGTCTGATTTTCCCCCAAATCACCCTTTGAAGAAAAGAAGAGTAACTGCAGTGCTAACTATTCTGAAGTTTTCTTGAAAGGGCATTCTTACCAAGCTCCACAGGAGACAAAGAAAAGAGTGTGAAGAAAATTTAAACATGCATAGAAAAGCTGAAGAAACATACTTTTAAACAGTTATTGAGTTCAACCTAATACTCAGTTTGAACAGAGAAATATAAACAGAGCATCACATAGTACTGATGGTGGTGGCATGCAGACACCAAAATTGTCAAAATTTGCAACCTGCATAATACCTTTGGTTGAATTGCTCCAACGGTTACCTTCAGAATAATGGGATAAAGTCAGTAGATTGACACATGAACCCCCAGCACCAGATCCAAAAACAGTGATTCTTAAGGGGTCACCACCAAAGAATCCAATGTTTTCACTAGTCCATCTCAAAGCCTGTATGAGATCAAGGAGTCCATAATTCCCTTTTGCAGCCTGATCCCCTGTACTCAAGAAACCTGAAAAATAGAATTAAAAAGACACCTTTCAAGTTGACATGAATCAAACCGACATCAAATTTAAATGCAAAAGAAGCCTGTGTTAATCAAGGTGAGTACAGTCCAAGTTCTTTAGTAAAAATTATTTCCTATCAGAACAAAAGAATTTACTTTAGGAAGAATAGTAGTGACTGAAATCTGAAAAGTGACATTATCTTCCCCAAT
Organism: Avahi laniger; assembly: GCA_963575035.1. NCBI lineage: Eukaryota > Metazoa > Chordata > Mammalia > Primates > Indriidae > Avahi > Avahi laniger. Next base: position 11,247 of record CAUYSK010086291.1, on the reverse strand, counting down.
TGCTTCCCAAATTATCCAGGTAACAGGTAACAGGAACAGATAAAGGGAATGAAAACATTCTAAAAGACATCAAGGGAGACATTTCAGGGGCCAAGTTACCATTCGAATAGTATCATGGGGCTTATGAGAATGTGCATTTTTCATAAAACACCTCAAGTTACTCATGGTCTAACATGGATGGAATTTAAGGTACATGTATCAGAGTGACAGGACGTAAGAAAGTAAAGCAGGGATATTTTTCTAAGACTTATGGGGGAAGGGTTTTATAAATTCCATAAAATTATACACAACTCTGCATGTATAGGAATATGCACACTTTTATCATGAGGGTGTATGATTAAGAACGAATTACTGTGCCAGAGGTCATTTGAAACTACATTTTGGAATACTTTAAATGCCAAACTGAAGAAAGTTGCTCAGTTAGGAAAAAGTATAGAATAATCGAAGGTTTTTGAAAAGTTCAGACTCATGTCATTTCTGAGATGATCAAAGCTCTGCTTTATAGTGAATCTGATAATGAGGAGAAATATACATGGAATAATAGAATGGAGGTAGGGGAGAGATTATGAGGATCTGAACTGATTGAATGGTAAAGACAATTGAAAAAGAAAATGGATAGAAAAACATCGTGACAGTAAAAGCTGAGTGACTTTCTTATATATGGAAATTGTACAGGGAGGAGTCAAAGATAGTACTTTAGTAATACTTTACACATATTCATTTATTTTGCTGACTTAGTAGCTTTTATAATGTGTTTATTATAACTTGTAAAACAAACATTTAATCTCTAATATATTTCTGCATTTGGTATAAATGGAAAAGTAGAAAGTGTTTCATAATTATTCCATCTTATGGACTACTCATATATTATGTAGAATATACTCAGAGTCATATTAGATATAACTTGATTAATTATACCAGGGATATTTTCAATAAGTTTTGTAAACTAATTTTAAAAAATTAGTTCTCTCTCTTATTACAGACCATTATAGAAACTCAACATAATGGATACATGCTTATGATAAGAATTATTTTATTTAAGTTGAAAGATACTTCTTTATTTTATAAAATAAGCTAGGAGGTCAATTGCGTTTGTGTAAACCAGACTATGACAACACTATTCATCAGTTGAGTAAATAAATCCATAACCAAAATTAATATATGGACAAGAAATTCTTTAGGATCATTGTAGAAAGCAACAAATGAACACAAATCCTGCTGAATAATTTTGAAAATCTGAAGAAATGAAAGAAGTTAGTCCTTCTTTTGCTACAAGATAAAAAATTCTAAAAAACAAAAATACAATCTCTGGTCATTGTGTGTGTGTATGTGTATATGTGTGCAATCATGGAAATATTAATTATCCTTGAGATTGAAGTTAAATTAAAAAATGCTTTCCAAATAAACATATCTTTCTGGTTGTGCTCATCATCTTTTATTGAATTTGCATAATAATTTAAGAACATTTTTATGGTGTCTTCTTACATAGAAGTATTTTCAAATACTTTATATTATATAAATTAGAGCATAATAAAAACCAAAATAAAAAGCATGTTAGGGAACTCTTTTAACTATATTGGCTACTATATTAACTTTGATATAAGACAGAACCATTAGTTTAAATTCTTGAAATATTTTAAAATACTTTAATCTGTAAAGATAGATGGCTGCAGAATCCTGGAAACAACATTATGGAAGGATTATTGTACATTAGATAGAAAGGACTCTTGAAGGATAAAGGAGACATGTGTGTGTGTGTATGTGTATGAGAGAGAAGATGAATAAGAGAACAAGAACACAATACTCTAGGTAGTTCATTACCTATAATTCTATATCAGAAATATACTCATATAAGTTTGATTTCTGAATATTGTTTGTCACTCAGTGCAAAATGAGGATTTATATTTAACTCCTCTTGCAACAATATTGCATAAGTGTGGTTATAGTCAAATGAATTTTTACATCCATACAGAATTAATTTACTTATAAAATAATCATCATTCAATGTGTAGTATATAGAGAACCATAGGAACAAGACAATTATCTCCACATTAACTAAATAATACCCCTTCTATAATTTCAGTTTTAGTTGCACTACTTTAACCACTCTGGTAGATTGGTCAAATATTCTTGTGTTTATATAATAATATTATAAAAAACATATAAAGTCTCTAAAAAGAAACTTCTACTTTACACATTGTTTAAAGAAATCTTATAATATCTTCGAGAAAAAAATTTAAAGAATCAATTCAATTCCAAAATTTTCACTATCAAACCATAGCATGGAAGATTGAGTAAATCATTGGGTAAAAGTTACTGTGTTCTAGTCTTAGAATGTCCAAGATCACTCTGTCAACTCCATTTTTACCCTTCAGTATTGAATTTCCCTTACTCTTGATTCTATTTTATGTATATGCTGTTATCTACCTATCTATCCATCTGTCTATATCATCTATCTGAAACCAGTTCATCTTTAGAGTGAATTTAGACAGGGATTTTGAGTTTTATATTAGGAAAAAATGATAGATTCTGTTTTTATTAAGGCCAGCCAACCAATCACATCACATCTCTTCAGCCCTGGTGCAGTGATATGTATTTACATGAATTCTTTAATTCCTGATATTATTCAAACAACATCCCGTGGCTCAGCTAAGGGCACAAAATGAGGAAAGTTAAATAAATTGCTGCCTCAAAAGAGACACAGTTTGCAAATTAGTCAAGTGATGTGCATTGGCAGCATTCTTTATACCTTGCTATCTAGCGAAGTACTCATTTAAAGTTCTTTTTTAATTGACTTAGCTTTATGTCCTTAGCTACAGAATTATTTCAGACCACTCTAGCCAAAATTTGACATTGAAATGCTCAACTATAGACCAGCCATGGAGGAACTCAATTTTGCAGACTCCTGAAAGTGCTGCTTATTTCATGATTACTTTGAAGAAGATTTTTTCCTTAATGTCACTTAAATCTTTCTTAATAGATAGTCATTAATTTTATCTAGCTTTTTCTTGCCTTCATTATAAGCTCCTAGAAAGTGTGACTAATTTTTGTCCTGATCCATTGACATATTTTTATTATGTAAGATAGAACAATAATATTAATACTATAAAAACAAACTCTTTTCCTTGTTCAGGAGGAATTGGCAGAGTTTTCCAGAAAAAAAATCAATTATTTAATTTGCTTGATTAATGAATATAAAGCCTTAAAAAATTAGTACTTTTAAACTTAAAATTGTCAAAATTTATAATGGCAATTTTTGCTAAAATTTATTTCACTGATCCATGTATCCACGACAATCATCATTCAACTATTTGTTCAAATAGAATTTATTTAATATCATATCATTCCTCCCACCTAAAAACTCATTCTATCAAGAAATATTTCCAATTATTGTTCCCTCATGGAACTACTAGTTCTACTGATCTGATTAAATCTACTGAGCAGGCTTAGCTTCAATTTGCTGTTTAACTGATTTGGCAACTAGAATTAGTTTCAAGCATTAGAGAGAAACCAGGAACTAGAACATGGGTCCACAGGTCCCTGGAATGGAAAAATAAGACTAGGCCTAAAATAAATTGGGCAAGGGGAAAATAAATAAAAGCAGATAATTACTGCAACCAAGGTACTGGCTTGGGCCACTGGTGCATATGGAACTCAGCTCTCTGATAGGCATGTCCTAACGAATATGGAAAGAGATAATGTTTCAGTCTGCAGTCCTGCAGCTTATTGGTTGACACAATCTATATTTAGGACTCTTACAAATACAACCATGTACACTAGACAGTATCTTTAGAATGTAAAAAAAAAAAAAAGATACTGACTGTTTACATTTGAGATGAGATCTAGAATGTCAGAAATTTAAGATGTCAGTGATTCTGTACGGTAGATGTGATTTCTTTGGGGGGGCATATTTGAATGTCTATGTTTATAGTGATTAATTTTTGGAAACATTAAATAGAATATAATATTTTTTTGAGTCCTCATGATACAGTTCAGGCCATAAAGAGGTAGGAAAGAAATTTGCTGTGTTTATCAATGCTGTTGCCTGGATACAGATGACTGTGGTTGGCTCTTTGAGTCAAATTGCTAAGTACTTCAAAATACAGACCATACTGAGCATTAAAGAGCCAGGCTTGCAGACATGAGACTTTGAATGACAGTAAGGCATCCTCCTAGAGACTTGGGAATATGGAGAAGAAAAATAGCTCGTTAAAGATTTTACATCGTAAACATGAAAGGATTTAAAACTGTGGAATTAAAACCTCAATTCTTCTAGCTAAAAATCCAACTGGAAATTCCACGTGCTAACTCTCCTTATCTTTTCAGTTGCCACGTTCAGTCAGTTCTTCTTCTGCATTCTGTCTCTGTCTCCTGTTTTAAATCTCATGTCACTGACTTATTCTAGGTGCTCCTCTTTTCTTCTTAGACCCTCGAAATCCTTTTAATTAGTCACTTAATCTCCAAACTCCCAGCAAACAAGTGCCCCTTCTGTCACCAGACTCACTTTTCAAAAATATTTGGTTCTAATGGGAGGACACTACTATATGAAAATAAAATCCTCATGTTAGGACATAATTGAATGATTTCCCTTTATTCCTTTGAGTCAAGATTGTTCAAATTATGATGTTTTAAAATCCTCCAAATTGGGCATATATGGCCAAATGATTCTCGACAAAGGTGCCAGGACTATACAATGGGAAAAGAATAGTTTTTTCTGCTAATGATATTGGGAAAACTGGATATCCACATATAAAAGAATAAAATCTGACTCTTACCTTACACCATATAAAAAATCAACTCAAAATGAATTAAAGACCTACAACTATTAAACTTCTAGAAGAAAACATAGGTTAAGAGCTTCAGGACATTAGATTTGGCAACATTTTCTTAGATTTTATACCAAAAGCACAGGAAAAAACAACAAAAAAAAGGACAAATGAGACTACGCCAAACTTAAAAACTTCTACACATCAAAGGAAACAATCAACAGAGTGAAAAGGCAACCTGTATAATGGGAAAAAACTATTACAAATCATGTATCTGATAAGACATTAATATGCAAAATATATAAGGAAATTTGACAACTAAACAACAGAATAACCCTCCAAATAACCTAATTAAAAATGGACAAAAGTCTTAAATAGACATTTCTCCAAAGAAGATATAAAAATGGCCAATAAACACATGAAAAGACATTCGACATTATGAATCATTAAAGAAATGCAAATCAAACCCACAATGAGATATTACCTCACACCCATTAGGAAGGCCACTATCAAAAGAACAGAAAATACTAAGTGTTGGCAAGGATGCAGAAAATTTGGAACCCTTGTTTCAGTGGGAATGTAAAATGGTATAGCCATTATGGAAAATACTATGGAGATTCCTCAAATATTAAAAACAGAATTAATATATAATCCTGCAAACACTATTCTAGGTATACATCCAAAAGAATTCAAAGCGGAATCCCAATAAGATATTTGCAAGCCTATGTTCATCAAAGTACTATTTAAAATAGTCAAGAGGTGGAAGTAATCCAAGTGTTCATCAATGGATGGATGGATAAAGAAACTGTGGATAAAGAAAATATGCATATGATGGAAGACTTCAAAAAGAAGGAAATCTTGTCACATGCTACCATATGGATGAATCTCTAATGACATTATGCTAAGTGAAATAAGCCAGTCACAAAAGCACAAATACTATATGATTCTACTCTTATGAAGTATCTAAAGTAGTCAAAATTATAGAAACAGAAAGTAGGAAGGTGATTAATAGGAATGGAAAGGGACGGGAAAAGGAATTAGTATTTAATGAGTATAGAGTTTCAGTGTTACAGGAGAAAAAAGTTCGAGATCTGTTGCAAAGCAATGTGAATATACTTAATATTACTAAACTGTATTGAAAATGGTTATAATGATAAATTTAATATTATATGTTTTTTACTATAATAATACAAAAATTGCCCAAATTGGACAATTTGGAGTCTGTGTAGGAAAAAAGAACACACACAATACTATTTAATTATCCATCACCTATATTAGCTTCCTTACTATTGTGTTCTCTTGGAAGCTGCTGCCTAAATTCTTCTTAGGAATCAACGAAGGACAAAGTAAACATAATATCCTTTTTGTTTGTATCCTCTGGGGGAAAAAAAAAACTTGTTCTGAAATGAGACTGATATCTTAACATCGTATAACTTGATGGTGTTTCCAAAATCTTTTCTTTGGTGAATTTATTTATTTATTTACTGTAAGATAATTTGCTGTTTAATGGCTCATCTTGAGGAAGAACAAACTGAGTTACTGGCCAAGGCTTCTGATTACTGACAGCTGGACATACAGGGACACAATATAAAGGGAAAGAAGAAGGTGACCATTAACAGATGTCTGGAAAGAAACCACCTGTAGATGTTTCTTTGGTTTTCAGTTTCCAGATTCCAAAGTTTCATCATCTGCAAGGTAAACAGGTGAGATTGTTCCTTTTATATTATACTCAGTTTTAACATTTTGTGATTCCTTCCCCCAAATAAGACTAAATATTTCTTTTAACCAGATTTCTTCTAAATATAGATAGTAATAGAGAGAAAAAAAGATCTGGTTTACTTAGTTCTGAATCACGTCCACCATTTCCCTTTCAAGAATGACCCACGATACTGGAGTGAAAGTAACCCCCAGGCCCAGCTCCCACGGCCCTCCTCCTATTCTCTTCTCAAACTTAAGGCTGTTAGTATTCACACTTCTTGGTCTGCGAGTCAAGAAAAGCTTATCCAACATTCCCTGATTTAGGCTATTGTGCACATCTTATCTATTTCAATCTGGACAACAAACCTGGAATCAAAATGGACAAAGTTCTTGTGCATTTTGAATAGGTGCTCTCACAAAGAAGTGAGAAAAAAAAGAGAAATCTCTCTTCCAAAAGGGCTATTGAGTGAAAAGAAATCACATTCTTCCTTCTAATTGTTCTGATTATGCAGGGAGTATCTAGTGATTTAAATGTCTAGTTTACTTCAAAGCATGACATTGAAGAGCTGCAATGGCTGTTATACAAGGAAGTTTAGGAACACTGTAGTTCAGAACTATGCTACACAGCTTCAGGAGCAATAAAGACTATAAACGCTTCGTAACTTTCTAACTGTCTAATATTATTTTTGTCTCTCTTATGTGTTCCCATTGTATCCTCTATGGGTGCGTGTATGTGTCTGTGCTTTGCAATGTTGTATTTATAATTTGTTCATATTCTTTATTTTTCTGGGCTGGAAGCTCCATCCACTGTACTTGCTCCAAAATAATCACTCTATATGTGTTTGCTGAATGACATTAACATGTTCTAATTTTCTATTCCCATCCAGAGACCAACGATTAAGCTTTTCAAATGAAAGAGGTCTATGTATCTTGCTTTGATGGCAACAGAGAAGTGGGAACTTAGGAAACAACCCTCTCAGCAGCCAATCTGGGAATGACAGTACTCTGAGACATAGAGCAGGTGGCATTAGCTTTAAGAGAGGAATATAGGACAGTCTTGGGTGGGGTTTGTCTGAGAGAAGAAGATGACACGGACCAGCAGGCTAGCCCAGAATACTGGTTAAAAACACCAAGTTTGAGAGGCTTTTGAGATTCCCCATGGTACCCCTTGGGTGTGTAAACAAGCTATGCGAGCAAGCTAGTTAGCCTCTCTGAGTCTTGGTTTTCTAAAAGACAATAATAGTACCCACTCTACCGAATTATCATTATTATAAAAGAGATATTGTTTTTGGCATGCAGGAGGGCTTGATATATGTTGGGAAAAAATGTTTTGGTTTTTATCAACTAAATTTGGCATTTTTCTTATTACTATCTATTATATTTAAATAAAACAAATCATTCTTCCATATTTACTGAAAAGAAATATGAATTCCAAAAGAATTATAATAAAAGAAATGTTTTTTAAAAATTATAAAAATGTTAAATATTTGTAATATAGACAATAGGATTAAATTTACCACAGAGGCTTTTAAATTGTTCTACAGAGAGCAGTTGGCAAGACATTTCAAAATACATATGTTGCCCTCTTAGTTTTAGTTAGGTAGGAAAGGTATTTGTTATAAACAAATTTAAGGAATTCTATTAAGGATAAGGAAAAGGTTTGTATTCACTGTAGGTAATTCCTTAGAATTCAAATCAAACATTTAGTTGGGTTGTATTATAAAAACAGTTTCGTGAGCCAAAATGCTGTGATGATGATGAAGTAGAAGACATTGTCTTGATTTGTTGATCATTCATTATTTCAGAAGTTAACAGAATTGCTAGCACATATTAATAATATCTATTTTTAGGCTATAGGAGAAAGAGAGTAGGAAAAGATAGCCAGAGAGAGAGAAAGAAAGAATGATATATGAGCCATCTGACCACTTAATAACAGACAGCAATGGTCAACTGCACATAGCTAAGGCTGGAGTGGGAAGGAGGGATGCTGTGGTCTTTATTGCACACTGCTGATTCCTGAGGAAGACACAAATAATAAAAAGGGAGGGATCAAGATAAAGTGTGGGTAATGAATAAAGATGGCAAGATGATTTAGCTAATTTCATATCAATATTGACCATAAGAGATTATTTTACATATATTATTTCTATAATTTCAAGATATTTTTGAGAAGATAAATGCCACCCTAATGTATAACTAGTGAAATCTGTATTCACTAAGTGCTGCTTTTATTATATTCTTTTCTATTAAAAGCTAATCTGATTGATTTAATGATTTTAAGACTTTTTATTTTTCAACAATTTTAGTATTAGAAAACTATTTCAAAGATAGTACAAAAAACTACCATATACACTTCAACCAGATCTCCCATGTAGAAATGTTTACTGTCTACCTTCCCCTTCCCTCTCCCCTCTCATCTTCCCTCCCTTTCCCTTCCTTTCCCTCTGCCTTTCTGCCTTCCTTCCTTCCCCTCTCCCTTTCCCATCAAATCTGAAATCGTATGTTGAATTTAGTTTTCCATTTCACCCTGGTAATTTCCAACAGTTTGATGGTTTTTCTTTGTTTTTCTGGACTTTTACATTTTTGAGGAATACAAGTCAGTTATTATTCAAAATACACAAAATGCCCCTCAATTAGGATTTGTCTGATGTTTCTTCATGATTGTATTCAAGTGATGAATTTTTGGCAAAAGATCAGAGAAATAATGTTGTGTTATCTGAATGCATCACACATAAGAGGAGGCAGATGATGTTTTGTCCATCAATCACTTGGTTAGGGTGGTAATTTGCCATTTCTGTACTGTAAAACTACCATTTTCCCCTTTACAGGGAGTAAATATAAAGTAGACATATATATTGAAACTATAAACATCTTTTCCCTCATCATTTTCACACACTAATTTTAACATCTATTGATCATTCTTATTTGAAACAAATATATTTTATTATTTATTTTATTATTTATTTATTATTTATTTTATTATTTATGTAAAACTTATCCTTCTCAATCTTTATTTTATCATTTATTCACTTATTTATTCATTTGTAGTATTATGGACTCATGGGTTCTTATTTTATTCTGAGAATTATAATTTTTGGCCATATTTATTTTGATAATTAAATTGTCCTCTATTTGACCAGTGGAAGCCTCTCAAAGCTGGCTCTTATGTCATTTTTACCCAACACATTTTTTTTTAAATTACAGCATGTTACGGAGGTACAACTGTTTAGGTTACATATATTGCCTTTGACCCACACAAGTCAGAGCTTCAAGCATATTCATCCCCCTTACAGTGTGTACCACACCCATTAGGTGTGAGTATACCCATCCCCTCCTCCCTCACCCCCTGCCCAACACTTGATGAATGTTACTACTATATGTGCACATAAATGTTGATCAGTTAATACCAATCTGATGGTAAGTACATGTGGTGCTTATTTTTCCATTCTTATGATACTTCACTTAGTAGAATGGGCTCCAGCTCCATTCAGGATAATACAAGAGGTGCTAGATCACCACTGTTTTTTGTGGCTGAGTAGAACTCCATGGTATACATATACCACATTCTATTAATCCACTCATGTATTGATGGGCACTTGGGTTGTTTCCACATCTTTGCAATTGTGAATTGTGCTGCTATACACATTCGAGTGTAGATGTCTCTTTTATAGAATGCCTTTTGATCCTTTGCGTAGGTGCCCAATAATGGGACTGCTGGATTAAATGATAGTTCTACTTGTAGCTCTTTGAGGTATCTCTATATTACTTTCCAGAGAGGATATACTAGTTTGCAGTCCCACCAGCATTGCATGAATGTTCCTATCTCTCCACATCCATGTCAATTTTTATTGTTTTGGGACTTTTTGATAAAAGCCATTCTCACTGGAGTTAAATGATATCTCTTGTGGTTTTGATTTCCATTTCCCTGAAGATTAGAGATGTTGAACATTTTTTCATTTGTTTTTTGGCCATTAGCCTGTCTTCTTTTGAAAAGTTTATGTTTCTTTGCCCACTTTTTAATGGGGTTGTTTGATTTTTTGGTGCTGATTTTCCTGAGGTCTTTATAGATTCTATTTATCAGCCCTTTATCTGATGTGTAGCATGCAAATACTTTCTCCCATTCTGTAGGGTGTCTGTTTGCTCTTGTGACAGTTTCTTTGGCCATGCAGAAGCTTTTTAATTTGATCAGGTACCATTTATTTATTTTTGTTACTGCTGTGATTGCCTTTGGGGTCTTCTTCATAAATTCTTTTCATAGACTGATATCTATAAGAGTTTTTCCAACATTTTCTTCTAAAATTTTTACAGTTTCTTTCTTTTTTTTTTTTATTTCAGGGTATTTTGAGGGTACAAACATTATGGTTACACTTTATGTCTTTGCCTCACCCAAGCGAGGGTTAAAGGCATGCCCTTCCCCTTATAATGCTCCATGTCCTTTAGTTGAAGGTTTACCCCTTCATCCTCCTAATCCCTGGAGAGTATTACTGCTATGTGATCACTTTAGTGTTGATCAGTTAGTACCAATTTGGCGGCGAGTACAAGTGGAGCCCATTCTTCCAATCTTGTGATGCCTCTCTTTCGATAATGGGCTTAAGTTTAATCTGGGAAAGTATAAGAGGTTCTAGATCACTGTTGTTTCTTATGATTGAATAATATTCCATTGTATATATTTACCAAATTTTAAGAATCCACTCACGGATTGACGGGCACTTCCACGTCCTTGCAACAGTGAATTGTGCTGCCATAAACATTCGGGCGCAGATGTCTTTATTATAGAATGTTT